>KZ062431.1:17959-112774 GCA_002091835.1 Anopheles maculatus
ATGTCGTCAGCGTATGCCAAGATCTGGAGTGACTTATAGAAGATGGTCCCCGAAGTTTCCACCTCCGAGTCTCGGATGGCCCTCTCTAGCGCCAGATTGAATAGGAGGCAAGCAAGCCCGTCTCCCTGGCGCAGACCCTTGGTGGTAGCAAAGGGCCCTGAGAGTTTTCCATCCACCTTCACCTGGCATGTGATGTTGGTCATTGTCATACGTACAAGCCTGGTAAGCTTGGCCGGGATTCCAAATGAGCTCATTGCGTCGTACAGTTTTACCCTGGCTATGCTATCGTATGCGGCTTTAAAATCAATGAAGAGATGGTAGGAGTGTAGCTGCTGCTCCGCCATCTTCTCCAAGATTTGCCGCATGGTAAATATCTGGTCAGTGGTTGATTTTCCGTTTCGGAATCCTCTCTGATAGTTTCCAACTATCTCTTCAACGAATGGGACAAGTCTGTCTTGCATTATTAGGGAGAAAATCTTGTAGGCGGTATTCAACACCGTAATACCCCTGTAATTGCTGCACTCTAGCTTGTCTCCCTTCTTGTATATGGGGTAGATGATGCCGAGATTCCAATCACAAGGCATCGATTCGCTATCCCATACCTCAGTAATAATTTGATGAATTTCCTGTTCGAGTGCTGCACCACCGTTTTTGATCAGCTCGGCTACTATTCCGTCGGTACCTGGTGCCTTGTTGTTCTTGAGCCGACGGATGGCCTTTCGTGTGTCTTCAATGCTAGGTGGCAGTAGCATGATATCATCTGCTAGTGGAGCCTCTAGCTGTTCGTTGAACTGATCATTTAGTAATTCATCAAAGTACTGAGCCCATCGCGAGAGAACCTCTGGCTGGTAACTGACCAGATTTCCATCCTTATTTCGACAGCAGGTCACCTTAGGTCTGAAGTTGTTTCGGTGGCCTGCTATCTCTTGGTAAAACTTTCTTCCTGGTCCGCATCGCACTCTTAGTTCTTGAAGAACTCGAATGAACCTTTGAAATCGCAAACTGTATGTTGACATTTTGTATCGTTGCTTACGTCCAGATATAATTGTTCCCTTGTCATGTTTACTCAAACCAATATGATTCGTCATGATCCAGTTCAATTGCACTATAGTATGCGATGGTACCACAAAAAGGTTCACTGTGCTCGAGGTAATACCCAGTCCACTCCCAACACTTCTACCTCCTTATAATCAAACGGGATCGAAACGGGAAACGCAAAACCACTGCACTTCGATTCTGCACCGCTCTGTAAACAATCACGATGACCCCGATAATAACAACGATGATGATGATGATGATGATGATGATGATGATAATGATTACGATAATAACAGTAATAAAGGGCGAGCCCCATGATAATGAGGATGACTCTTTATCTGAAACAATGGTCACATAAATTGCTCCAGCCGGTGAAGTGATCCTGTCTACTCGATGGCTCGATCATCTTGTGCTGAAGCCGTGGATGAATTTCCGTCTTTTTTTTTCGTAATGATTCGTTCCCAATACGGACGCTGTTCCTTGAAGCTTGTTGGAGCACTATCTCTGACAGCTCCAACATTGTCATGGTGGGTACAAATATTCTTAAGTTGATTTCCTGGTACCCCTTTCTTTGTGATTAATGGAGGCGTGAGTTAAGGTTAAATTATTTTGAGTTGTCAGGCATTACGTGAGATAGTGCGGGAAGTATGTATCTCCGTTAGCTATGGATGGATTGGTTTTTTCCTAATGACTTAATGACTCGGAGCTAAATACAGTTATACATATATTGTTGGTGATAAACATTGACGTGATATTTCGAAACAAAAACAAATTCCTTCTCAAAGATCCCTCAAAAAATAATATAACATATAAATGTTGATGGTTGTCTTACTCTTCTTCTTCTTCCTTGACACTACAACCTTGTCTTGGCCTGCTATTGCCAGCTCTCTTTGACTTAGTTTTACCCGTAGCTGGATAGTCAGTCCTGCGTACGGGGAGGCGGTCCGCCGAGATTCGAACCCCGGTCCTGCCGTGTGAAGACCGGTGCCGTTATCGTATACACCACCGGGCCGGTTGTCTTACTAACATACTGTAATTCCTCGAAAGCACGCTTCAGAATAATTGTAGAAACATAGAAGATGTAACCGTGAATCCACCATTACATCTCAGATTGTGAAACTTAGCGACTACAAGTCCTGGATATATTTCAAAAACCGATCGGCCATTTTCCAACACACAAAACTCTCAACCAATATAAAACTTTAAGTCACACTTATGTAAGTTACTCATATCTAATATCTCTCCTCGTATCTTTTTCTCCGCAGTGTTTGAGCAGTTGTGCATATCCAAGAGATTCACCAATACCATCTTCCCATAGAGCTGTTTCGCCACGATGTAAGTTAGAGCTCACCGTTCAGCGGATGGTACGGAACGAGTCCCTCGTTACAGCAGACGTCAGCTGGTCCGCAACCTTGTCCGACATCTGCAATGGTACCAACTTCGGACTTCCGGGCACCAACCAATGTCTGGTAACGTGGGAAGTGTCCGGCGGTGGACTGATGGGCAATTTACTGACCGAGTCCTCCAGTGTGCAACTTTCGCTCTGGTCAGACACAAACTACCGCATACAGGTGACGTGCCGGAGTAAGGTAAGCAAACTTTTTGGGAACATCTTTACACCTCATGTTTGAACCTGTTTTTCTTCCACTATGTGCTGCAGCATTCGAGCTCCCTGGTACGGTCGGCACCACTCATTCTCAGCACCTCCAGAGCGATCATGCTCGAGAGTAGCCGGAAGTCAACGCTGCCGGACGTAACAGCTTCCACCGTCCAGCTACTGAGTGAACTCGCGGAAGGTGATGATGATGAGGCATTGGCGCGTGAGCTCGATTCCTCCGAGGAGCTCGACAGGAACGGACATCGTAGGCGTCCACCGGGTCGTCTCCATCCATGGCCGATCGCTCGCGAAAGCGAGAGTGAAATCGCCATCCTGGCACTGTTTGTCGCCATGCTGCTGTTTCTGCTCGTTCTGCTTACCATCGTGATAATGGTCAAGTGGCGACCCGGCCCCGGTGAACCCGATCGACTCGAGAAAGACGTACTGGTGGAGAACGACGTTATGGTTGAGATCCTGCACGTCTAGAAACGGTCGTCGGGGTTGGCTGCTAACGCAGTGGGAGACTGTGTAAATATTCAACGATCGAACCCACCAGTTGCTCTTGGCAGGCGGGACGATCGGTTTAGCTAAATACGAAAGTAAGGCCAATTGCAGAACCATGTTATATCGGTCGCGCTGGCACAGGTTAGTCTTAAGCGTGACCGAAGAGAAACGAACCATTCGAACCATTCGAAACCAACGAATACATCTAGCTAGAACTGTTTAGGGGTCGTCCACTAAATGGACGGTAACCCTGGATCTGGAATGCAAAAAAACAAAACAAAAACCACTCCAAGCAGCACCCCGTTGATTTTCCATGGCATTTATTTATATTCAAATGTTTCGTACAAATGAGGCTTTAAATTTAGCCTACCATCTTTCGTTACCCTCTTCCAACCGTTACGCTCGGATATCATTTGTAAATAAATATCTCTAATTAAAGATTTAAATGTAGCCCCGCTAATGGAAAATGAGGTTCTCATTGTTCTCGGTAGGAAGTTTCAGAACAGAACAGTCAGATTCACTCCTTAACTTAGTCAGGTTCCCTTAACTTACTTTAATGAAGATGTAGATTTGGTTTTAAAACGTCCATTTCTGGCTTTGTAAACATATAAAACATGCTGTGCTGTGTGCATTACACTTCGATAGTGTTTTGTTCTCCTATTGCAAGAACTGTGCATGCAACGAAAACTGAAGACGTGTTTGTTTTCATTAAGTAAAGAAATGCAGTATTTAAAAAAAATCGACACTTCAATATTGACTACTCCATTGGCCAAAACAGGTTAACAGGCTATCAATTTTGTTCCATTATTGTGTGTCTGAGGTTTTGACAGTTCGAAACTCAAGTAACAAAATATAGAAAATGCCGCTAGTGGCTGCTTAGGAAGGACAAAAAGCGCTCTCTAAAACTCTATCGAAGGACACGGTCTGCATTCCATTTTCGAATTTATAAATATGCCGACTCTGCCTACCGCAACTATAATCGCGCCAGATACCGCTCTTATATGGCTAAAATGCAAGCCAGGTTCATTGTTCAGCCAAAAACGTTCTGACGGTTCGTAAATACGCGCCGGGGTCAGCAGAATCTTCCTTCCTCAATGTTTCGTAGCAATGAAAACGCGCACTCCGAACAGGGCATATGTGATCTTTTCGCCAAACATTTTGCCAACGTAATTGTAAATCCAGCAGATCGTATTGTACCTCTAGCCGATGGTCTCTCATACACCCCAGAAAGTGCCTTCAGTTGTAACGTTCCCTTCGTGTCTGAGTCTTCCACTATACTTGCCATACAAAAATTAAAATTGTCCTTTTCTCCCGGACTGGACGGTATATCTTCCTGTTTACTTAAAAAATGTTCTTCTAAAAAATACTCACAAATGGATGCTATCCTAATCTTTTGGAAGGTTGCATTTCTTGTTCCTGTGTTTAACAAAGGCAATCGATCGGATGTCACTAACCATCGGAGAATTTCTATTCAAAGTGCTTGTGCCAAAGTCTTTGAGTCGCTTGTCCACTCTTTTGTGCAACCGTGTGTTTCTTCGTACATTTCCCAGCACCAACATGGATTCATACCTCAACGTTCAACAACGACCAACCTCATGTGCATTGTATCATTTCTTTTTAAACACATTACTGCGGGTAGACAAGTTGACATTGATTTTAGAGCTGCCTTCGATAGCATTTCTCATAGCCTGCTTATTCGAAAACTTAAAAAACTGGGATTTGAAGACCCACTACTAAGATGGTTCTCGTCATTCTTGTCTAATCGTCTCTATCGAGTCAGAGTTGGTAATTCTCTTTCCAATAAATTCATTGGTCTATCAGGTGTGCCACAAGGAAGTGTCCTCAGTAGCCTTTATTCTATTTAGAAATGATTGTACCAATATTTTACCATATAATGGACACCTGCTATACGCAGACGACATAAAACTGTTTCTTCCAATATCCTCGACCAATGATGTATGTATACTTCTATGTTATCTTGACTCTTTCTCCTCATGGTGTGGATCAAATGGTTTAGATCTATGCACGCATAAATGCTACTCAATTTCCTTGGGGCGCCCCTATGCAAGGAAAATTGCCACAAATTACCTTCTATCCATCTGTCCTATACAACGTGTGTGTTTTGTTAAAGATCTAGGTGTATGTCTTGACGAATCTCTGTTATTTAAGGAGCAGACTAATTGCAGTTATAGCTAAAGCACGTAACATTCTAGGTATTATAAGTCGTCTGTCTGTGGATATTTATGATCCTCTTTGTCTTAAGGCCCTATATTGCTGTTGGGTTAGGTCAACTATTGAATACGCATCTGTGATCTGGGCTCCCGCTGGTGTTACTGCATAACAACAAAAAGTGAGCATTGAGAGAAAGTTTAGCCGGAATGGCAATCAGCTCTCTAATTCGGCATTCTAATGTCCCTATGCCTCCATATCCAGTGCGTTGCCGTATGCTGGGTATTGTGAACCAAGAGTCCCGCTTCGCACATGCGCAGGCGATATTCATTGCTAACATCCTATCGAATAATATTGATGCACCTTCCCTACTATCCTCCCTAAACCTATATGTCCCTTGTCGTCGTCTCCGGTCCCGTCCCCCTCTGTTCACACCGGTGCGTATCACGTCTTTTGGTCATAACGATCCGTATCTTCGAGCGATGAAATCATTTAACAACTTCTCACACCTTTTTTGATTTCAACATAACTATTTCTACTTTCCGGTCCCGTCTTTCTAACTATTCTTCGTCTTAAAATTAATGTCTGGCTGTCCCTCCTCCACCCCTTACTAGATTTTAAGACTAGAGTTAAGTTAGAGTTTATCCATTTTTGTTAAGCTGTAAGGCGGACACTTTTTTGGAAATATAATAATAATATAGAGAATGTTCTGGATAACATGGAGGTTATCAGTGCTGGAGATACATGGATCAGTAACAACAATTGAAACATTGAAATTCTTGGTAAAGTGGATGTACGTAAAGGAATGCTAGATAGACATAATTCAACAAGAAAAAATAACTTTCATTTCTCAGAGACCTCATGTTACTAAGGAGATAAAACTAAAGGAACTTCTTTTTTGTTGGAATCGTACTTCATCATCATCAGATTTCGAGTAAGAGATTCAACAATTCCCCTTTTTATATAACTTAATGCTTATCTAACGGATATTAGAGTTAGGTGTGAGATTTCTCATCATCATTATCACCAAAAACCGACACACAGTAGGCCCCGTCTAGAAATCAACTGAGGGTGAGTGTGTGTGCGTGGCTTCGATTCGATATTGGTAAACACTAGGTGCAAAGCAAACTTTTAAACAGATCTACACCTCTTCCTCACCAGCACTTAATTGGCCCGTTAACGGACTCCTAATGGAAGCCTGATGATTGTGAGCGAAACACACACAAACACACACACACAGAGACCTAAAGCTAATTGGAAATAATTGTATCGAAATAGTGTACCGCCACTGTGTGTTTTCAGGAGCGCATAATCTAAAAATTATCAACAAATTACCCAAAATTATAGCTGGATACACTTGGCACGGATTGGCGCTGCCAGCATAATGCTTGCTTCGTAAATGTTTCACCAAATTACTCGCTAGTACAAACACATTATCAACGAAACGGGAAAAAGGGAAAAGGGTCTATATAAATCGAGGTGGTAAAAAAACAAAAATACATTGCGTGCAAAATAAATGGCTGTTTGCTCAAACACTAACAACGAGCAGAGAAATCGAGATGTTAATATGAAAAAGAAATCTTTTAACTTTATAAACGCTTGCTGTGCGATTGTAAATATGTGCATTAAAATGTATTGACAAGCTTAGATAAATCGTAAACTAAAAACAAGTGTAAGAGAGAGATATATATAAATTTAAGCAAGGGAAGAAGGTGTTCTTTTTTAAATCACTTTCAACTAGAATATTGTGCCAAGTAATGTTAAGTTAAATTTGTCTCCTGTTGAAAGATAAGAGCAAAGCTACGCATTCCTATTCCTAACACATCTTACCAAGAACTTCCCATCACTCCCAGCTGCCAATACAAATAATCAAAAACAAAACGGAAAAAATGATTGTATAAAACCGAATGATTTCGAAGAGTACGAAAAAGAGAAGATAATCAGAAAACCTAATCAGTTCCCTTCTCGCACACTCTGCCTAACCCGGCTCCAGTTTTACTCGACTGTTCTGGCAGAAGTAGCAGTAATCATCGATTGATAGTTCAGCATATATCGTTCTGCCTGTGTAGCCTCAGCGCTCAGCTAAATACAAATAATAAAAAAGCAAAGCAAACAACCCCTTCGCTCGCGAGATAGATGACCGGACAGGCGAAGCTAAGGCGAGATGATGGCGCGTGGAACCGTGCAGAGAAATGGAAAGATAATTGTAGCAAGCATTAGCAGCACGATGCTGATGATGAAGAAAACGAGCGAACAAATAGTGAAATAGTCGGTGGAGAAGGAGGTGGAAAAACAATCAAATAATAATTGAATAAAATTGTAATAAATTATGTAAATGATTGAATCTCGATAAGTTTTTGTGTTTGTGTTCTCGCGTTGACTTTTTAACGGTTATCGCTTTTGCTACGTTCTTATGATGTTTTGTTTATTTGCTCATTCGCTTCGTTTTGGTTCGCTTCTTGGGTGTGTTTTTTTTTTTTGGGCGGAACGACCTTGCCCGTTTGTTGGGCAAGTTTCGAGAGGATGATGATGATATTCCACACAGATAAAACTGGAGCAACAAAAGGCACGAACCTCAAAACCCCTCGGCAGAAGAGCCAGTGTGTGTTCAGCGTTTGCTACCAATCCATACGATAATCCGATGCGTTGGTTATAATTAACCGAATTCATCTCAATCATTGCAGCAATTTCGGCACTATCAAGTAAGAAACGGAGCAAAAGATAAATCAAACACTCCTCCCGGACCCACTCAACGCACGAACACGCAAAAAGCAACACCAAAAAAGCAAACTTCGCTTCGCACTGTGTAAATAAACGAAGCAAACCGAATTCGTACGCCGAGATTGGCCGGGGCTTTGCAAGTGCAAATTGAAGGTTGTTGTGCGTTGGGCAACTATGCACGGTTGCATTAGGGCGAGAGGAGAAGCGTACGGGCGCATCCGCAAACTAATCAACTCATCTCCCACGGTGAAAGTGATGGCAGTTACGAACTTACTGTACCATTTTTTCGACGCAAATTACTCCAATTACGTTCAGCGTGGCTTCATCGGCAGGTTGTACGACGGATTTGTCGATTGTGCATAGTGCTATCCTTTCATATGTGCCCGTAACTCCACCATTCCTCAACAGCATGGTTTCACTCCCAAGCGTTCGACTGTATCCAACCTTTTATCCTTGGTATCCCAGGTCTCCTCTTACATTGAGAGCGGTCATCAAGTTGACACCGTATATACTGATTTTAAGGCTGCGTTTGATCGCCTCCCTCATGGCCTTGTTGCTTGATAAACTAGCAAGTATGGGAATGGGTGTTTCGATCATTCGCTGGTTAGGCAGCTTCTTGAAAGACCGCTCGTGCCGTGTTAAGGTGGATTCGACCCTTTCCAACTCCTTCTCTCCTAGCTGTGGCGTCCCTCAGGGTTGCATTTTAAGCCCGTTATTGATTGTGTTGTTCATCAATGACGTACACACTGTTCTTTCTTCTGGCGCTTTTCTCTGCTATGCTGACGATATTAAAATTTTCCTTCCTGTCAAATCTCTTGGTGACTGTGAAGTTCTTCAAAACATCCTTCTCGCTTTCTCTGTTTGGTGTTCTTCTAACTCACTTGTACTTTGTCCTAATAAGTGCCAAATTATATAGTTTTCTCGTGCTCGTAATCCTCTGTCTTTCAATTATAGTCTATGTAATCTTCCTCTTGAGCGTGTTTCATGTCTAAAGGATCTTGGTGTGCTTACGTTTCACAACCACGTTGATCATGTGGTGTCGACTGCCAACAAAATGCTTGGAATGCTGCGTCGTCTTGGCTTCCGAGTTCCGAGACTTCAGCTGCCTTAAGGTTCTCTTTATCTCCTTGGTCCGCTTCTCGCTAGAATATGCCACAATAATCTGGTCTCCTTCTAGTATTGTAGCTACTGCAAGGTTAGAACGAGTTCGGAGGACTTTCACCCGCTTTGCCTTGCGCAATGTGTTTGGCTATTCGGGCTTATCGTTGCCGCCGTACCCCGCCGTTCGTTGTCATATGTTGAGGCTCGAACTCTTGGAAACTCGTCGCACTCATGCCCAGGTCTCCTTTATTGCCTCCATTATCCTTAGCTTCACCGATGCTCCTTTCCCCCTTTCTTTCTGTTCCATCACACCATCTTCGTCCTCGTCCTCCCCTTGCTATTGCATCAAGGCGATCTTCTGTTGGTGCGATCCGCTCCTGCGTGCAATCCGTGCTTTTAACTCGCATTCCGATCTGTTTGAATTCTCTCTCTCCTTACCAGCTTTCCGAGCTCTCCTTCGTCAATCCTTCTCACCTATTTCCTCTCTTGACCTGTCTCCTTTATAGCGGTAAGCTTAGTCTTTAAGTACATTGTGTAGCCTTAGGCAGACAATATGTTATTAATAAAATAAATAAAAAATAAAAAAAATAACAGTTTGAGTGGGATTTACTCACAACTGGTGGTATTAATATTGCTCTATGTAAAGTTCAAAAATTGCACAAACGTTCAACGGTAAGCAGATGATCACCAGACATCCTGACATCTATTGTGCTGCTGAACATCCCAACAGTTACATCCCTTCAAGAAAACAACATGTGGAGAGATACTACCATCAGGTTGCTTTTGCCATCCAGTACGATGCAATAATTAGTGATAATTGACTCTCTGCACGGTTGACTGGTTGACGTAATAGACTTGTACCCTTTTTCTTACTGCTGTAATAGACCAAACCCCTTGCAAAATACTACCGCGGCTACCTTTTGCAACTGCATCTCCGCGTGTTGTTTGTATTCGTGGACGTTCCTTGAAGCTGCTGCACTGCTAGTCAATCAATCAACTTGCTCCAAACCATCACCTATTGAAGCAGTGAAGGCTTTAGCGTTATGCCGGACTTCACTGACCACAGATATTGCTGAGGTTGAAAAAGAAGGCGACATAGTCTTAGCTACTCCTGCCACAGTGTATGATAGCACCTTTCCGAAGAGTACCTGGGTACCTTCTTCTCGCTTTCGTTAACAAATGGCACCACCATTAGCGTTTTACAAATGACTCCACCATATTTAAGTGGAACGAGATGCGAACCAACTCGCCTCAGTTTAGGCGCTTTCATAAACGCCAAATGAATATTAATTAATGTTAGTCTTACCTTGCCGTCTTCTGCCATCCCGTGTGGAACTGATTCTGAGGTCCAATGTTGGCCACTGCGAAGGCAACCCGACCTGCGGCTTCCAATTCTGGTCGACCAAGTGCACTAGATGACGCTCGGTACCGCAATACAACACCACTTCACTTGCTCAACACAACCCCCCCTGTTTTTGTGGGTCACTGGCTAACTTCCTAGCTTACTGGCTGGTGGCTACAGAAGCACACTGCAGGAGTTCGCAGCGCACAGGCAATTTACATACAATTGGCTGACAGTTTTGCGACTTCCGCTCGGGTGGCGTGAACTTGGCAGTGACTCGTAACAGCAACCCGTATGCAAATGCATCGCTACCGTTGCTCTGTTTGATTTCTCGCTAGCGCTTCCTGCAATGCCGTGGTGCCGATGGGTGCAATGAGCCGTAAAAACTAACCTCAAAAGTTGTACTTTGCATTTGTGTGTCCGCGTGACGAGATTAGAATGGGGGGGGGGGGGGGGGGGGGGGGACGGTGTAGCATTGGAACTATTGTTGGAAAAATGGAATAACCTCAATGACTATGGATGGTCACAACTGTTTCTCTTGCTTCAAGCAGTGTGTGTGGCATACAAACAGGCATCATATACATACACTCACACACACACACACACACATACACAGGCTATCCGGAGACGCATGTAGACGCTATTTATTAGAATGTTTTTATTTCGGTAAGAAGAAAAGCACATCTCGATGCGGATTCACGACTGACTGTTGCGACTGTTTGTGATGGACTGATGGACGATAACCGATCATGATGAACAGGGGTGCAATCGATCGGCGCAATGCGTATTTACAATGCCCGAATTTCTGCGAATCTTCATTCTATGTTCTCTAACGTCCACGTGCGTCGCCGGATAGTCTGTGTATGTGGGTATGTGTGTATGGTGCGAACTACCTGGAACTACATTGTACCGGTATGGTACGATACGCCGCAAATGCATCGTAAATATCGTACGAGAACCGAAATTGTGCCTCGGTTTTCTCGGAGATTGGTTTAATACTTCCATAGCTAACCTGTTCAATACATATTTTACAATTCCAAATCCAAGAAATTCAACTATGAAATGAGATTTGACACGGGGGGCCCAAAAATCACTGAGCGCAAAGACTTCTGCCAAAGAGACAGAATATTCGGCGCTTCGTTCTCCTCAACAGAAGGGCACTCTTGGTTAATTTTTCGTCCAACGTTTGTTCCTGGAAGCGAAAAGACCGCTTTCGAAAATGTTGTTACGTTGTTTTGCCGAATTTCACTGTCGTTTGATGCGAATAGAATTATTAATTAATAAATAAACTTAATTGTAAAAACTTTAATACAGCTCTAAATTACCAAATGAAGATGATAACCCATTGTCGAAAGCAAAAGGAACACCTAGATTAATTATTGCAACCATCTACAACACAATTTTAGATTTCTTGACATCAGGACAAAATATTACATTGCTTCATCAGAACCTGGTTCACATGAAACGCATACGTACGAAACGTGTTTATTACATTAGCACAAGACATTTGAACCTGGCAGCGCCTACAAGAACCTTGACTTGACGCAGGCAAGTTAGCTTTGACTCTTTTATTTTCAACGTACTTCTTGGTAGGTTCTTATCCTAGCTTGAAGAGAAAATCGCGTCTAGATATCTAGATATTTTGTTTGATTAGATTTCAAAAACTTCGCTTATTCGAAGAAGGTGAAAAGATGATCACAAGTGACGTTTCTTCCTTTGTTAAAGTACGGATCTACTAACTTTTTGTCTTCAAAATCTCCAAGTCGCTCCTCCGCAGGACGTTCGTGATTTTTTGCCGTGGTAAGGAAATATGTTGACAACATAGTAAGAATCTACGTCAACAGCCATCCAATACTTTTGCCCATACTTATCCGGCTTTGATACCATAAACTGCGTAATTAGGCACCTCGTCTTGGATGGAAACAATAGTTCATCGACAGAAATGTGAGGACCAGGCAGTTTGAAACAAATCTTAAAAACACATCTGATATCAGGTCAAATTTGTCGGTTTGCAATCGCTCCGATCTGGTCCAAATTTCGTCAAATCTCAGGAACCTCATAATTTCGCGAAATCTATGACGCGACATAACATTCTTGCAGAACGAAAGTCCATATTTTTCAGACCACATAAGATCAATCTCCATGCCTCAAGACTCAGTAGCTCCGCGAATGTACAAAATCGCTAGAAATGCATCCAGCTCAGCAAGAGACAAAGTCTAGCCTTTAGTTTGCAATACTCTTCTTGCTTCAATTTCAGTGCACCTTCCAATTCGATATAGAATATCAATTATTAGACTCGTTGACAGCAAGGACACAACCATAAGGGATACAATTGTTTTTATGGGCGTATTCGAAAGATCGTCAAAAATAGATAAAAGTCACAAAATTTAAATGATTGCTCACACCGGACAACGGAATAACACAACTTTTTCGAGTGCGATGGGACAAAAAAGTCCCATCGGCGATTCTAGTGTTAATCACTAATCCTTAAAATCAATCGCGCGACATAAAGATTTCATTAAACTTCCAACGGTACTATTGAAACGTCCCTTTGTCACACACACACACCCACAACACAATCCTTTCAATTGTATCCTTCATCGTAACCTCCCCACACTACTGGGTTTTGTAATTTAAATTTCCAACTTATTGGTCCTCGTTGCCGTTGACACGGATGTCCTTCTCGGTGCCATCCCAACAACTATTAGGTGCAGAATGTCCCGCACAGTACCTGAAGACATTCCACCATTCTTAACCTTCTGGAAGTCGACACACTCACTCTCTCACCGTACTAAACGGAGTCCAGATTCTGGCGAATGCGAGCAAAATGCTGCTCTTGACCTCGGACGAGCTTCCAACTTGACATACCAACCAGCTGACAGGTGTCAACAGATAGCTCGTTAGTTCGTTCTTTGCATCTTTTCTTCCGAAAACTTAAGCAAAAGCGCAGGTGAAATTCCTGTTTAGCACACCCGAACCCGGCGTTTTCTATTGTTACAGAGAAAACATCGCCAATGGCTGCCTTTTTTCTTCGGCCGCACTTTTTGCAGAAACCATAATAAAACACCGCTTAAAAGCTTTCAACGTGTTGATTTACAAACTGGACGCGGTGGCCGAAAAAAAAGAGGGAGTAGTTTTCGGTTTAGTTTTGTTTGTGCCATAAATTACAATTATTGGACAGCTTTTACAGGTTTTCTCACGGTTTTTTTTTTTGTAACTTCCGTATGCGGATGACCTAGCATGCGCAAGGGGCCAAACCATTAGCACACTGTAAACGATTGTTTATACTTGCAGATTTGCTATCGCCAAAAGGATCTAATTGAAAATCAAATATTTTAAGGTAAATTTAAACAGACGCTACTCGTTCATTGCATCATTTACATAGCTTGGCTGATGCTAATATGAGGCCCAATAGCAAAAACTGTTCAACACTTACCTAAAACCAGATTGCTGATGCTTTGGCACACAGGGAAATTGGCAAACCATGCTGTTGGCCAGCTGGTTGAGTAAATGGTAGCCGAAAAAGCAGCAAACACATGAACCACATAACAGAAAAAGAAAAACACAACTATAGGCGTCTCGAAGCGCACGAGAAACAAAACGCACACAATGGGATTACGACTCATTCGAATAAATTAGCATCGGTAATAGATCGTAAACGAGCATATGTGTATGTGCGTGCATCCTTCCATTTCGTTCCGTTCTCATTTTCTTCCCACAGTCTGTAGAAACCGGGTGGAAATCCCCCCGAACCGTCGCGCAGGAATGATCGCGCAGCAACGTTCTGCTAGGGCGACCTGGTCATGTTCTTCACGTGCTTCATCCTTCATCCGCCCTCCGGCCACACCAAGTTACGCCGCTAGACATGGAGAGGAGTGTAAGTAGTGGAGAAATCGAGAAATTAAAAGACCTCATCGCTAGAAATCGCGTCTCCGCTCATCACACACAATGAAGTCTTTGGCTGGTGCCCGTGCCGTTTCGTTTTCTATTACACTCTTCCTGTTGACGTAAAAGACGTTAATGAAGCACCGATGTTCCGGGCAAGTGTGGTGGTAGGGGGCCGGATTTAAGAAGGTTCGGATCATTCTCAGCGACGGCGGTAGCAACAACGAAATTCATCATAATCGAAATACGCTCAGTAGCAAAGCCTCGCTACTTCGGCGTTCGGCGTAAACAATGAAGTATTAAATATTCAAATGCTCACACATTGAAGCAAGAACTAATAGAGAGGCTTGGCCTAGAGGATTGGAGACGGTAAATGAAGGGAAGAACGTATAAGACTATGCAAAGATTAGGAAAACAGTGGCAAGATATATAGAACGCATGGGAAAGGACCAGGGCAACTCCAGGGCCCAACCGAAGTGAATAAGCAATGAACAATATACTCCAAAAGGCGGAGTCTGCAGCGTTCCCCCTGTGTTTTGGTTTCACTTTATTATAACTTGCGCATCCAGCCAGCCTCCCAACATTCTACCCCATTTCTATGCGATGATTTGGTTTTTCTCTGCTGCAAGGACACAGCAAGATATTGAAGCAGAGCGCTCAACCATCTGGGTGTATGCAGTAGCATGCTAAATGTTCCCCACGTTTCGTTACGATAAGAAATCCTGGGAAGAAAACAGTATGGCGTCAACTCTTCAAATCCAAAACAATGGGTAGAAGGAGAAAAAAAAAACAAAAATGGAAGAAAATTTAGCAAGATGCTCTCAACGGACTCAACGTGAAGGATCCCGTTTCGGTCGCCATTTATGAGCTGGGTAATAAAAGTCCCACTAGGGCATGCATGACGATGTAGGGATGCATTTGTTGCATCGGGTATGCATATACCCTCCCCGTTCGGGAGGCAATGCATAGAAGGAAACATAAACTAGGCAGGGGTAGTATTGTATTATGATATCCCTGGCGCCTTTGCCGGTCCGGGTATATAGCCGTGGGACAAAAGGGTGGATAAGCTTTGTTTGGTTCTCCATTACAGTGGGTTGCACTTTGGAGTGCAGTCGCTTGGATGCAGTGATGCAACACGTGCACATCCTCGCTATCCGTGTACGGGGAACTTCAGGTCGAAGAAGCGTATAGAGTCCTTGCCTCGAACCATTGGAAAGCGTGCAGGAAGAAGCTACATTTTGAAAGAGAAAAACATGTTGATAGAAAGGGAGACAGAAGCAGAGAAAAAAGGACGAGAGAAAAAGAGAAAAACACGGGTAAATCTCCCTCCGTGCGTTAACCATAACACGGATGAGGAACGAGATCCTGCAGCGAATAAATGCAACGCTGGAGCTCACTTCACGACAAGCCAATCAGGATAATGATGGCGACAATGCACGGAACGGCGCCTGCATATATGCCGACTTGCAGGCATGCACACTCCCCACTCGCCTCTTCTGCCCCAGCATCAATTCCCTTGTCCAAAAAAAAAAAGAGGTAAGTGGGCTTACGGAGGACCTTTTCTATCCCGAAGCACGCGTGCGTGTGCGTCCCCGTATCCTGACGAGCGCTCTCATGGCGGGGCGTCATACCGTTTTGTAACGTGATCCTTCTCAATTTCCACCACCAGCTTAATGATGCTGCCGTACCATCTTTGTTTCTTCCCTGAATTGCGCAACCATCTTTATTACTGCAGGGGGTTTGAAAATGGAATAATAAGCTCTGTTTATAGCATGTAGGTTTGTTTGAGTTTTTCTTATTCATCTTTTTTTTTTTATTTTTCGGCTTTACTCAACGGTACCCGGGCACTGAAGTTTATAGTTAATATCCTTAAAAAATCTAACAAGAAGAAATAGTAAACATATTATTATACTTCAAAAAAATAAAATGGCTGATGGGAAATGGTTCTTCTTGAGTCGAGCAATTTCACCACACTATTCTTAACTATTTGCGACAGTATGTTCGGTATGTACTAACAATTTTTACACCTGTATCAAGCGATTTGATATTCATCGCCGAGGAATTGAGTCCAAACGAAAAATGTTAAGGTTGTAAGGCCACAAGTTGTCATAGGTGGTCATCCAATTTGAAGTCAATAGTTTACGCTAATACTTTTAAAAGTCCGACGTAAACATTCTGATGTAGAAAGTAAGCTTTGATCTCTCAAAGATCTGTTCCAAACTTAATCTCAAACTAAATCTTAATGTCTGACAGGTTCTTCTTCAGCTACATCTGCTGAAACCTACCTTAAAACGTACTAAAACGGTCAGTATATTTACTTATTTACAGTCAAGTTAAATATTGCATTTGACAACTTCATCAGCGTCCTTCCTACCACTATCACACAAGCATAAGCAAAAACTGGTTCCTGTATTGGAAGTCTATCAGTGTGCATAAGTTTTTGAGGTCCGTAATATACAACAATTGCTTCAACACACAAAGGTCACAACGATTCAGTAGAGACGGGTTACACCGATCCGAAAGTTGTCTATGATAGTGTCAATCATAGAATTCTCTTTTTTGAAGCTACTATCAACAGGATTCTCACAGAAAACAACGACTAGGATGAACTCCTTTTTTAATTAACATGATATGCCTACTCAGGATCGAAAATAGTTCTTTAATTAGTTTAGTGGCATGTCTGATGCTATATAGAGTAGTTGATGGTGCCGTTCTTCTTCTTCTTTCATGGCCTAACGACCTCTTAAAGGTCATGCCTGCCATTTCTGGCTTACTAGACTAATTGATACCGCATAGTTGGTTAGTCAATCCTCACTATCGGGGAACGGCCCAGATGAGACTTGAACCCCGGTCCTGCCGTGTGAAGCCCGGCTCTGCTGTCGCATCACCACCGGGCCGCCCAGCGGTGATGGTGCCGTTATTGTTTAATACATTTACAAATGACCTTATTTATTACACCCTACTTACATCATGTTCAATCGTTAAAGTCGATCATTTAATCCAGTACGAATCATTCCACAAAAAAAAAACCCCACCGACCATCTTGAATCAAGTCTTCTCTTCTCTTTCTTGGCCTAACAACCTTTTAGGTCATGCCTGCCATTTCTGGCTTACTAGACTTATTGTTACCGCATAGTTGGATAGTCAGTCTTCACTATCGGGGAACGGCCCAGATGAGACTTGAACCCCGGTCCTGCCGTGTGAAGCCCGGCTCCGCTGTCGCATCCACCACCGGGCCGCCCCTTGAATCAAGTCAAGGAAGCTATAAATGGCTTCCCAAGACCATTCGAGGTCCTTAGTGCAAAAATTTTCATCTTTTGTCAAACTCGTGAATGTTTAAATTATGTGAATTATGTCTTAAATTGTTGCGCAAGTGCCTTGTGTATCCTTATCTGGAATATTGCTCGAGAAATTTCACAGCTGTCGGATGTAACGAACGACGAACGACGAACGAAAAGACAGACCCGTTTTAACTTGCAACTTACAATGTATGATTATAAACCGAGTTGACTCATATTGTTAAACTATGGAGACTTAGAATTTAGGAGTACAGTTACTGAGATATTGATTCAGCTTATCTCAGTACTACTTGTGCAGGGTAATTGCAGGACTTGAGTGACGTATATATTATTGATTTTGAAACAAAGCTATAAATTAATATGTTCTATCAGTATAATTTTACTACATCCAAAGGTCCCGGTTGTTAAATGATTTTCTACTTTCAATTAAAGACTTATCAGCCTACCCACATTCATGTCATTAGATTGAGTCATTTAGTAATTCAAGTTAATAATTGTTGTTCTTTTCAGAAATCCCATGTTGCAATTGTGCACTAACGTCAAGAAACAATAAAAACATAGCTATAAATATGTTGATGAACCTTTCTCCTCTCTCCGTAAATGAATAACCTGGCCATATGTTTAAAACTATAAACGTATGTGTTGAAAAAGCTTCCTATTGTGTCCTATGAATGAGGAATATGGAAGACTGTAATACTCTCATGACCCAATTTACCCAAGCGTACAATTTATCTTAGGAGAGCGTAGGGTAAGACGCTATGGTTAATTTTCAAGATGAAATTGCAAAACTCCCCACCCAGCTCTAGCATCCTTGTGCTCAACGAGAATCGAGAACAATTGCGAAATTGCTTCTAGCCCAAGAAATGGTTCAGTGACATGTCAAAGCCCACAGTTTCTTACCGCGATACTATGCCTTAGGTAACTAGATTGTGTAAAAAAAAAATAAACAAACACAGCTTTCTTTCCTCTGCAAACGGCAACCACATCTAGCAATACGCCCTGAGAAGAAGTAACAGCAATTGCGAAAACCCAAAGTTTTTTTTTTTTTTTTGCTGTATCGCTCTCTTGTTCTGCGTAACAACGTCGCGTACCTTACTCGTGTGTCGGAAAACTAATTTTGTAAATGCGATTCTACGATGCATCAGTCAAATGAAGATGCCTCGAGGTGCATGCAAATCGCTTTTTTTTACAGCACACTGTTCCACTGCTCCATGGGTCGCCATTCCTTTGAGACGACAATGGTTTTTATTTTTTAGCACAAATTACAATCCTTTTGTTAGATATAGGGCCTGGCCGTAACTGCAACAACAAAAAAAAAACACGTAAATCCTTTTGCTGCCGTACGTACGTTCTCTCAGAATAGTTAGAGCCATTACTTTGTCGACATATGTCATCCAGCATTAGGTTCGTGAGTTTGCCTTGCTTGTGGATCGGTAGGTCCGTTGGCGTCCCTGCCAGCTCAATACGGTAGGCAACACAAACACGTAATTGGAATGGACAAGGAAAATAGACATCCTAATCTTGAACACGATGCCTCTAATGAATCCCAATCATTATCGAACCCGGGGTTCCTGCGGGCTCACATTGATTGGACTATTATTCCCAAAACGGACGCTCTCCGACTCAGCAAGGTGAGGGCGTTCATAATCCAATCAACCGGACCTTTTGATCAACTGCGATGTGTGCGGCTGTGTGCATGGGTTGCGGGTGCTAAGGAGGAGGAAGTCTGTCTAATTGCACTTCCACACGCACTTCATTTGCTGCGGTTTAGCAAAATAATGTGCTGTCCTGTTTTATTTTTCTACTTTTTTTATTCCAAAATAGCCAAAAAAAACCAAAGCTAGAGTCTAACGCTAAACGTAACGATCGTTAAATCATCATTACCAACCAGCGTGTTAATCGTCCAGACTCTTCAAGTTCTCGAAAACAATACAACCCAACGTGATCCTTTCGGGCGGGAATCCCGAACCAAACCGGCGCAAATCTGACGAGTTCTCGTTCTTAAACTGTTCGCAAACAGATCAGTTAGGCACGAGTAAACATTACTCATTGCTTTCAGGAAAAAGCTTTGCTCAAGATCGAGTAGACGCCATGTTTGTCCGGCGTGGTCGTCCAGAGTGCGGCTCGATGTCAGCCGTACGTGACTTTCGAGCGATTGGTGGTAATTATGCATATTACCATTGCTTCCCGTACCGGCGACGGCTCCAACAGGCCACACCCGTGGAACTTTACCCTACCGCGGACCGGGCAGGGCAGGAAGCAGTGGAAATGCAAAGAAAAACTTGCAACTTGCCCACTTGAGCACGTCCACGTCCGCGCGCACACAAACGATCCTTGCCGCGGCGTTTGCTTTTTGGGATGATTGATGGGCTCCACAGTTTTTAGGTGCGTGGCGTTTTTTTTTTTCTCTCTCCTCCATATTGTTGTTTTGTTATTAATAGTTACTTGTCTTGGCTTGGGTTTTCTATCGCATCAACCCACCTGCAGGCATGCCCTCACACTGCCGCCCAAAACGCTCAACGCCATGCCCGAGATCACGAACAACCGGCTGGCTGGGCTGCTCTCGGTGGGTCCTCAATGTTGGGCCTGCGAAAACAGAAACACCATTTTTACATCTCTCCCACGATGGAAAATTCGCCAGTTGCTAAGAAGGAACTCAATAGCCGTACGGTCTACCGTCGGTGGCGAGTGAGTTGCTTCCCGATTGCTCCGAGACCATACCTTCAATTACGCCCGAAACGCTCCAAACGGTTGACGTCCAGCGAAACGTTTTGCTTCATCCATCACCAGGTGTCTACACGGCAGTACTTCTTCGCTCGCTCCGACAGTGCTTCTGCTACAACTTTGGGAACAGAATCTTCCTGCTACCATTGCTTACCACGCAAACCTCTTACCCGTTGCTCTGCTCGTTCTCTTTCTCTATTAGCTAAATTTATTATTTCTTCTACACACCTCCCGTTGCCAACGTTCCTTACTTACAGCTACGCGAGTGCCCGGTTACGGATTCAGTTGGTTAAATTCCGGAAACAAAGCCCAACCAATGTAACTCCATCGCACGAGTTCTCGAGCTGAGAGCTATGGCTTCGTTTCGGGCAAAGAAAAAAAAAACACATCATCAAGAGCAAAACATGATAGACATCAACTGCCCGGTTGGCGGATGCTTTCGGCACCGTTTCATCTTATCTCGATGGTTGATGGATTAGTTTCATTTTCCAACCTCACGCCCGCGCCCACTCCCAGCCGGCCCCTGAATGGGAATTTTACTCCACTGGACACTCCGGGCTCGGGTCATCGACGATGGTTCATTAATTATCCGTACCATTTGCTGGCCAGGCACCAGACGTCAGACGTTGCCGCTGCGTCACCGCGTAACGCTTTTCATTGTTGTGCGCGAGTTGATTTTACACGGTACGCGTGCATTTTCCGTGGAGTGTGCTTTACGAGGGGGAGATGTTACGATTTGGTAGCCGCTGGTGTTGCAAGGTATGCAAGGTGCATACATCCAAAGGAAGGTAGGTGCACTTCGAACAGGTTACACAGACATCTTAGCCGCTGAGATGTGGAAGACTCGACAAACTGTGTTCAAGTTCACCTAGAAGAGTAATGTCATACATATTATTCTTTTGTATTGATTTTTAACGCTACCAAGAGATGCTACGAGTCTCTTTGAATTACTGAAAGATATCAATATAGTCCCATGTCTACAGCAAAACATTCCAATTTGTGACAGGTGATTTGACAGATTCGACATTCGTTTGGCTTAAACAAGGACTGCTACATTGCGATGAACAACGCTAATGTCGGATCCAAACCTCATCAATCTTCCAATGATCTTTTATTTTAAGTTCCACTCAGAAAGAGCATCGTTCTTTCCGTACCATCCGGACTATAAAGAAGGTGAACCATACCAATACGGATACTGCATAAAGAGAACTGACTGTGTCTTCAATACTTCTACCCATCATCTGCAGCAGCTACCGATGTCAATGCTACGAATATGATATCCGTCGGGATACGTGCCACAGGAATAAGCTCAAAACACACACACACATACACTAATGCTCGTACGCACGATAAAACAATTTGAATGTTAGTTTGTTGTCTTTTCGGGCACCGTGTTGTTGTGTGGTCCAGACATTTTTTTCCCCCGTGTACAATATCCACCCATACGCACATACCAATAGAATTCTCACGACGTCTTGACAAGCGGGCGAGCTTCCTGCTGCTTGCCGTGAGCTTAAACTGGGCAGACACAGAGCATATCGTTATCAAAATACGAAGCCCTCGCTCCCGGGGTGGCCTTGGTTGATTACAATTTTAATTGATTTTTTTTTCTTGAGTTCCGTTTTTCTTCCTCCTCATTAAACGCCAGGGAAACGTACCAAACGAAAAATGTCCCTCCGAAGATGCGGACCTGCGGAGTTCACCTGCCCTCTCTGAGTGATGGATCGCTCGGCGTTGTCTTCTAATCGTGTCAATTAAGAGCGCGTCGTGTTGGATTCAGGTGAGTGGTGTTCAAAAGTCTGAACGGGCGCGGACTCTGTCTCACTAGGGGCAAGAGTTGGGCCGTCGTTCCCCGTTGGCTGCTTATTATTCATGCAAAGAAACATTTTTAATGTTTCGAAAATGACTTTAATGAAAATAAACTTCGGTCTTCTGGTACCGTCAAAGCTGAACACGTTCTTCACACGATAATTTAGTTGAAATGAATGTCACTAATTTATGTGTACTGCAGTATGGTTTTGTTATTCTACACTCAAAATGTAAAAACATTAGTCAGTAAACCCATTCATTTCAGAAATCCATCGTAACACAATACCCTTTTTAGAGAAAATGTAGGACAAACTATGTCAGATGCAAAAGCATACCATACTTTAGGGTTTTGCTAAGTGCTGCAAAAATGTGTTAGTTGAAGATACCATTTCTATGACGTTGGAAACTTTTTGACAACTTTTATTTATACGAACGCTGCTATGGCTTAAAGTTCCATGGGGTCAATTTGCTTCATGTGCTGCTTTATAAAATTATAATGAGTTCGAAGTGTTAGCAACGTAACGAACGCAACGAACCAGGTGAACGAAACCATCACATTCCGTGATGCAAGGCATAACGTTATCGGCAATCGGCTCAATATGTGACGCAAACGAGCCAGCACAACATTCAGAAAATTTCGCACTAGAGATGCACTTTTAAAACGAGACTTAAAATCTTCGATCGATTCATTGAGATGTACCAGCGCTACAGGATTGAGAGTGGGAAAGAATGTTTGATGTGACCACGAGAAAAAAAATAAAACTGGAATATAAAACAAAATATTGAGAGTTGAGGACGATCTTCATTAGGTTTCGGGTATCGCATCACGTGCGCAAATCTGACTATCCACAAGGTAAAATGACGTCAAGGAAAGTCATTTGTGACAGGCCAAGACTTCTCAAGATTCTAGAGCCAGAGAAGGTAAAGATTGTGATCTAAATTGGAGTGTTTTTGAAGTCAGCGAGGATGAGGTACACAAACCTAGTCGGATTTAAAATCAGTATGAATGGCATCAACTTGTAGAAAGAAATCTAGTAGTGGTGCAGATGGTAGAGGTCATAATGTTGGCTGATATGATCCATTTTAAGAAGAATCTTTTTTGTTGATGTCGAGGACTGACAAAACAAAACTAAACAAAAAGGAATATAAGTATGATCTTGAATACACTGAACATAGTACAGAGACCGTTCTTTAAATTAATAACTAACAAGGTTTAAGAATAAGGGTAGCTATTAGCTAAGATAAAGTATTCAAAATGGCGACAGCGATGTCTTCAGTACCAGAAAAGAAGGAGTGCCTGTGTTACTATGAAGTATATGCATATGTCGTGGGATTATGTTGTTTATGCCAAACCGACAAAAGTGACGTGTAGGATGTTTAACTTTTCGCCGCACATTTCCTAGACCGACCCCATGCTGTCATAATCAGATCCCTTCCTGCACACCATGTATCGTCCAGACGATCGCAGAAATCAAAAAGGAATTTTCCTTACAGGAATGTTTCAGACAATCCGGCCTTGCCTTGGTTTGCAACTTCCAAAGCTCCCGATATTAGAAAATGTATTATATGGATGGATATTCTTCAACCATGACAGTCCAATTTATTCTCTCGTACATCGAATTATGTATTTATGTAACTATATCCCAAATCACAGATCTTTACGCACGCAGTCTATAATGAAATAAACAAGGCAGAGAAATAGTTCTACGACGACTAAAGCACTACGTTGTTTATATTGTCCATAAGATATGGCAAATAGATGTAGTCCTACACACATGCAGTATATATTTATGATAAAAGACAAAGCTAAGCGCAATCTCTGATAATAAAAATAAGTAAAAAAAAATAGTGTTGTGCTTAATGAATCTTATCTAAAGAGTCAAAGAGTCATATGAATCTTCAGCGAAGAGTAATTCAATTCATGAGTCGACTCCTCACGAATCCCCAAAGATTCATGAATCCTCATATATTCATATATTCACGAGGCCCTTTCGACTACGAGGCCCTCTTGGATTTGGACCAGGGGAGGTCCCGAGAGACCGTTCCCTCCGCACCTCGTTCTATCAATTCGTAGGTCTTTGGGGATTTTTTAATCTTGGAGGATTCATGAATCTTTATAATAGAGATTCAGAGTCATTCATTCAGTTCAAAGATTCATTCAGATTCATGAATCTGAATCAGATTTACCCAACACTAAAAAAAAAATGTTATGTTGGAAAATTTTGGAACTATTTTCAGGTTTTTAATTCGCACACAATCAATAGGGCGTGCACATTATACAAAATTTAGATTTTCTTTAAGTTTTTTTTACACGGTTACAGCCAGAAGTATCGTTAGTAAGCGTTGGTTTGTAGATAGGATATAAAAAAAGTATTATTGTATTTTACGTCATTGTAGGTTTCTGTAGGTTTAGGTTTCTGTAGACGGATAACGAATCGGACAACAAATCTGAAGAGGACCATGACACCCTGCTTTGTGCTTCAATCCGTCCTTGTGTGTTTAATTATATCTCCCCTCATCAGCATGGCTTTATGCCAAAACGTTCTTCCACGTCTAACCTCATGTCCCTTGTCTCGTCAGTGTTTGTAAATACGTCCAAAGGCCGTCAAGTGGATGCAGTTTATACTGATTTTAAAGCCACTTTTGACAGTATTCCCATTGACTTTTTACTCGTCAAATTGCATAGACTTGGCGTGGGGAGTCCTGTTCTTTGTTGGTTAAGTTCCTGGTAGAACGTATCAAGTTAGAATTCAGGAATCCTTTTCTGGTCTAATCTTTGGATCGTCAGGTGTTTCTCAAGGTAGTGTTTTGAGTCCCCTCTTATTCCTGTTATTTGTAAATGATTGTGTTAATGTGCTTCCCTGGAGTCCTCATGTATGCTGACGATCTAAAAATCTTCCTTCCTGTGTCCTCGACTACTGATTGTTTTCGGCTCCAGAATTTCTTCGATGCGTTTTCTCTTTGGTGTGTTTCAAACGGTCTGCTACTTTGTCCGCAGACCAAACTGTGATTTCGTTTGGTCGTTCTACCCATATGATTTTGTGGAAGCACAGATTATGTGGCATCGACATTAACCGTGTATCCTCTATCAAGGACCTCGGTGTTTGGCTAGATATAAATAAATGGGCTACTAAATAGACCTCTTGGTTTCGATTGTAGTGCTTTATTGCGTTTATCTTATTTTCATACCCATTAACAAGTTTCTATTCTAAAAAGGAACTTCCTCAATCGCTGATCCTCTTTCTCTTCGCAAGTCTTACAGAATAAAAAAAAACTACCCTTTCCTTGACAACATTTCTGTACCGCTTTGAACTACATCCGCACCGTTCATCTCTTTCGGCACACCGCCTTGCTATCCTTCCGAACTTAAAGAAAAAGGATATACAATTACATCACATGCAATGTCGCCAACTTCAATCGTGAGCCTAACCTAAACGGTTCCCCTTGTCAGCTTTATTTACGACTCGGCTGATATTTGTGAGTGGTAATAGTAGATTTGTTTGTGTAAGGTTTTGTGTGTGTGTGTGTGTGCGTATTTATATATGCTGCAGGCAACAACCCTTCACCCACTTTACGGAAGAAGCACAACATACCAACGCGAGCGGTCGAAAACAAAGCAACAACGGCGTACGGGGGAAAAAAAAGCCAGGCAACAAACATTTATTTGTGGTTAGTTGCGTGTTTAGAATCGCGAATGCAGCGAAAAAGCACTTGTCCGGGTCAAATAGAAACCAAACAAATAAAAAAAACAAAACCCGGTACAAGCACATGCACACGGACCCACCCCCCATAGCTCTGTTCAGCAAGGGATGAAAATGAGCAACTTGCCTGTTTGGCCCTTGCCGTAAAAGAAATGGTTCGGGTGCAATTAGAATGCAGCAATGGTAGAATGCTGACATGACTTGTCGCTTCCTTCCACCGTGCAGTCGTGGCCAGCAAGGATATGCGCCAGTGGCAGACCTTTATAGTTACACTTTTATGCTAAAACAAACACGCGTGTAACAAACACACCTACCGACCATGTACAGATGCCACGGCTTTGTGGTCCACCGGTATAGATGCACTTTGATGCAGCCGGCGTAGTGGCAGAGGAAATGGGCAAGTTGATAAACGAGTTGACAGGCTGGTCCGGTTGGGGCTGCGTGTCCTTGCGCGCGTTTTACCCACACGGCACACGATTTAATGCCGCAAAACTGTGCACCATTCCGTGGCCTACATTTCGGCGAGCAATCGGTACAGATGGTGCAATGTTTGCCCTGAAGGACCGGTACGGATGAGTCATTTCCAGGCCGATCACGACATCTAGCAGGATCTGGCGGAGGAGGTCACATTTCTGCTATAGAAAACCGGCATTTCCATTTGGATGTGCATTTTTGTTTTCTGCTTCACATGCGGTGCGTGGTTGGTTTGCTCTCCATTTGCATAATAGATGATAAGACGCACAGTTTGGGTCGCTGTGATGTGTGTCAGTGCTCTTTTCTGTGGCAAAACTATTATTTACTGTCACTTTTGGTACGGTAATAAAAACAAGATATTATTCATGAATATGGCAAAATCGAGATTATAATGCAGATTGGATGTATTTTTAAAAGGGCACATATTTACTTACATAAGGAATATTTGATTTCATTACACATAATGCAAATGGCATAATATATCCCATGCATCTTATATGTTATTGTATCTCTTAATTCGGTTACTAGGTCATGCCGACTATTTAATGATTTTATAGACATATTTATGCCACGTAGCTCAGTCAGTCTTCACTATGAGGGAACGGTCCGGGTGGGTCTCGATGTCCAGTCCTGTCGTGTGAAGACCGCCACCGTTATTCTATCGGCTTCGTTATAGAATACCGCCTACAAGATATTCTCCCAAGATATTCAACATCCTGGTGGCTGAACTATTCAATATGGGCCCGGAGAGGCTTGCCGCGATCATGCATCGGCTGATTGTTAGGATATGGGACCAGGAAGAACTACCGGACGACTGGAAACTGGGTGTTATTCACCCAGTGTACAAAAAGGGCGACAGACTGGACTGTGCTAACTTCCGAGCCATCACAGTCCTGAATGCTGACTACAAGATCCTGTCCCGAATACTCTTCTGCAGACTTGCGCCCCTTGCTACAGATTTCGTCGGGAGCTATCAAGATGGATTTGTTGGAGGGAAATCCACTACCGACCGAATCTTCACTCTACGGCAGATCCTCCAGAAGTGCCGAGAGCACCAGATCCCCACGCACCACCTGTTCATCGACTTCAAGGCAGCCTACGATACCATAGACCGTACCGAGCTATGGAACATCATGCGGCAGTACGGTTTCCCTGCGAAGCTGGTACGGCTGTTGAGGGCTACAATAGACGGTGTGTAGTGTAAAGTGAGAGTGTCGAACATCGCTCTTGAAGGTGTCAGACCAAGCGCAGGCTTCGACATCCGGGGCACGATTTTCACCCGATCAGGCTTCGCGGATGACATCGATATCATCGGGCGAACATCTGCGGCGTTGTGTGAAGCGTACGCCCGACCGAAACGCGAGGCCGATACGATTGGATTGAGGATCAATGCGGCGAAGACAAAATACCTGCTTGCCGAAGGCTCTGACCGTGATAGAGCACGACTCGGAAGCAGAGTATTAGTTGACGGCGACGATAAGGAGTAGAGGAGGTAGTAGAGGTAGTAAGGATGTTGAATATCTTGGGAGAATATCTTGTAGGCGGTATTCTATAACGAAGCCGATAGAATAACGGTGGCGGTCTTCACACGACAGGACTGGACATCGAGACCCACCCGGACCGTTCCCTCATAGTGAAGACTGACTGAGCTACGTGGCATAAATATGTCTATAAAATCATTAAATAGTCGGCATGACCTAGTATGTCGTGAAGCCATGAAGAAGAGGAATATCCCTACAATTGCTGCACTCTAGCTTGTCCAATGTATAATTTTCAATAAAACAATCTAAACATATACGCTACAGAATTTACACAAACTTTTAAAAATTATATATTGCTAAATTGAAAACAAAAAAAACGACGCAAGGCCTTAATTATAGGGCTACATTGGATACATAATTCTAAAACCTAACAGATCTTAATTTTGGCTAAGAAGATTAAATTCAGGTAAAATTTTAAAGTATTAAACTTAGGAAGCTATTGCAAAAACAACAATATTTGAACATTTTGTACCCATTTCATAGAATACATGCATTACAGAAATGTCTTCAAAGATTCATAACCAATACACGTGATACAACAGCGTTTTATGCTGTCTGTCTAGCGTAACCACGTCTATCTTGCATCTGTTTCAAGCACCATTAATTGCCGATTCGTCAAGATGCTGTTACGGTATTGGCAAGCAGTCCGCTTCCGATAAATGATTCGTCATCGGGACGACCCGCCATCAACCGACTGCTAGCGGAATGACAAGCGATGCAACCACACCTCCGCTCCCTGACTACCAGAGCTCGCCAGCGCATCCTTTTCTGTTTCTGTCTGGAAAAGGATCAACTCAATTGGCAAGACTATTAGAAAAAAGGTTTTCCTCGAAAATAGAATCTTGGGAATAGACGCCCGGACAGGTACAAGATGCACTTTCGGTGCACTTGACCCTTCAGACCTTTTCCATTTCGCTCCTTCGCCCTTTGTTTTCGCTCCTTAAACGGACTATCGACCGAACTATAATTACGCTAAGCGCACCATTTAGGCTACCTCCTGCTCTCGTCGGTACCCGATCAGCAATACCGACACGACGATCGTAGTCTGTTGGCGATAAATTTTCCGCCCGCAAAAGGGAACACCGAGTGAACAGTCCCGGTCCGGTCCCCGGGTAACGATAAAAACAACACCAGGACCCTTACGTACGCAACACTCTCGGTGTGTCCTTACGAATGTTCATGTTTCCTTTCATGCCACAGTTGACTTTCAGTAGCGGCAACGGCAAGACCTGTTCGGATTGCTTATCACCCACAGTCCTTCGTGTTCTGCGTGTTCCCGGAATGGTTTTATACCTTTCTTGGTTTTCGTTTCGAACTTGCACCAGCTGTCGAATGAGCCGGGGGATGGAAGTGAAGAACGAGAGCAGCAGAAAGGTAACCGAACAACACGAACAACAACAAAAACTTTAAGAATTTAATTCGAAAAATGAACTCAAAGTGACACTGCGATAAAGGATGGATCGAAAACTGGATCGTAGCAACCATCTGTAGAACCGGACGGGGAAGCAGGTCCTTAGGCGGGTCAGGATGACGACATAAATTCTTGTGCCCGCCTTCTAAACCTAGCCCGTGTTGAAGGGCGCCTTATTTATGATACCGCTCCATAACTACCGAAAAATGTCGGTTTTTCGAAGCCAAAAGACAAAGCGGACAGCGTTTACTGCCACGGTACATATGCTCACGGTGTAAACTGTTTGTGTGTGAGCCTCAAAGGTAGTGGTTGCCTTTTTTTCAATACATTGTAAACCTGCTTACAATTAAACATTAAAAACATGGCGTTTTTGTTTTATCAAAAAGGAGACCGAAATATAAAATATGTAGAAGAATTTGATTTCTTTATATATCGAAACGCTTTTTAGATGACTGTACAAAGTTTTTAAACGCTTTACATCTAAAGGAAGAAGCTTTGTTATATCTTTTTATATATATTTATACTATTTATTATAACCATACTGCAACCTATGCAAGGTTTACCTAAACAAATACAAAATTGAAACAAGAAATAGAGCGGAATAAAGTAAACATCTCAAGATAAAGTACTCCGAGATTCCATGGAGGAGTAACAATGTAATAGATTTGCAGGCAATTTAAACGTCAAATGATAGACATTCTAAAATTCACCGTAATGCCTCTATAATTGCTGCAATCTAGCCTGTTTCCCTTCTTGTACATGGAATAGATGCATATGGGGATTTCAGTCGCAAGGCATCGATTCCTTTACCTCAAAAGTAATTTGATGGATTTCCTGATCGAATGCAGTACCACCTTTTTAATCAGGTCAGCTACATATCCGTCGCTGACTGATGCGATGTTGATTGCAAACTGACGGATAGCACTTGGGCATTAGCATGATGTCATCAGGTCATCAGTAGTTTGTTAAACTGAACCCCGTTGCGGCAGGACTTGTGGTAGGTAACTGAACAGACCCACACCTTTATTACGACAGCAGTTCGCCATATATCGGAATGTATTTCGATGACCTGCTATCTCCTAATAAAAGTTCTTCTTAGTCCGCAAACGCTCTATGATTTTTTGGAGTTCCCGCACCCGCTGCTTTTCTCAGAATTATGTCATAGTGTGCTGAACTCTTTTGTCTTCTCGTTTACATATTGCCTAATCACTTTTTGATTTTGAGATCATCATCAATAAAAAGCAGATAAAGCAGTGCTTTAATATTGTTTTCTTAAGTAATGCTTGACGTGCGGTAGAAAAAATTCGACAGCTCGAACTTGATATTCACGGGCTATGTGAGCAAAGCTAAATAAGGATACTTTGAGTTAATCCTAGTTTTTTGCAGTTTTGTGATCTGAATATTGCATGATATGTTGTCGAAAGAAGCTTACATATCTGTGGTATGTAAGTAAGACGAGCTGGTTAACGTGGTTTATTTTTCCGAGGCACTGTTTTTGAAGCATTACGGAACAATCGATCGTTCTTCCATCATATAGTCGTTGCCGACTCAAAGTCGACTAATTTTTGATAGAGCGCATCAATTTTTGGCTCGAAGGCACCAAATTTTGACAGATGACTTAGAGTCAACAATTGATACACTAGAGACAGACATTGATGCGCAATGACAAAAATGGATGTCTTCGGGTCAAAAATTGATGCGCTCTGTCAAAATTGTATGCTTTAAGGAAAACAAATTATGAGCGCTGTCAAAAATTGGTGACTGCGAGACCAAAACAGGTGACCAAGGGCCAAAATTTGACGGCAACGACTGTAAAATAAGAATGTTTGCAATCATTATTGCGGTGTCTAAGCAGTACGATGCATAAGCAAATCTTTAATTGTGCGCTGTTGTAAGTCCTTGAATACGTTACGAATACGCTATTTGATACGCTTTTTGATATCAAAAGCCTTCGATAGTGTTCCTCTCGATCTGCCAAACTCGAAAGACTAGGGATCGGGGGTCGGTTACTGTCTTGGCTCAAGTCGTACCTATGTTCGAGATCGTATAGAGTTCGAGTTTTGTCTTGTTTGTCCGAATACTTTGTAGGCTCTTCGGGAGTCCCTCAAAGATGCGTCCTTAGTCCCATTGTATTTTTGTTATTTGTCAACGACTGTACTTTCATCCTCCCCGCCGAAGGTTTTCTGTTTTACGTAGATGATCTCAAGATTTTCCTTCCTGTAACGTCGTCTGCTGACTGTTGCTCCAAACCGTCCTAAACTCCTTCTCTGTTTGGTGTGGTCCAAATGGCCAACTCCTCTCTCCTGATAAGTGTTGTTGAATTTCGTTTTGCAGAACCTCTGCGATTCCGTTTAGATACACCCTCTGTGATACAGTTATACGTCGTGTATCTTCTGTAAAGGATCTATGTAGGTATGTGGCTTGACGAGACGCTGTCCTTTAACTCCCACGTTGATTATGTTATCAACAAGGCTAACAAATCTCTGGGTCTGATCATTAGGCTATCGTCCGAAATCCGCTCACTCGTGTAGCTGTTCGACGCTTCCTTACCGGTTTTCATCTTGCTCCCCCTTCCTACCCAGTCCGTTGTCGCCTTCTTGGGCTAGAGCCCATTGAGGAAACGCATCTCCATATCCGTGCAAGTTTCATAACAGGCCTCCTGTTAAACGAACTTGATGTCCCTTCTCTCCTATCTGTCATCCCTCTGTATGCTCCTTCCCGTCGCCTCCGCGACAGACCTCCCCTTTATACCCCATCCCGCCACACCCGCTACGGTTCGAACGATCCTCTTCTCCGAGCTCTGTCGGCTTTCAATAACTGTTATCATCTATTCGACTGTAATGTCCGTCTTCGTGAAGCTTCTTTCCTTGCCACCTAATTCAGCTGTCACCCTCGTATTTCCCTTTAGTATATAAGAACATTTGTTGAACCATCATTGGCGTACAATAAAGATTTGTTAATAATAATAATAATAGTAAAAAAAGCTGAAATACCCTGAACTTACTTAGCAAACAATACTTTTGTCTAAGTTTTCAGAGACTAGAACTACTTCTTTACCAAGGAATAGTGTTTTCAAATATCTTTTTGTGGCTAGAACTTTAAATTGCCACTTGTTTTGTTTACGTTTTTTTATATATGAATTGAGCATTTAAAACAATCGCACAGAAACCATTTCCCTTTCTTTCCGACGACGCACTTTCAAGAACTCAAATTCTAGCGCCGATTACAGCTATGCAACAATCAAACGAAAAAGCAGCCCAAGGGTTCAGGTGTACGCATCGCCTTCGAACAGGCGAAAACCTGCCTCAGCCGACGACGGGGCTATAAAACTTAAAGCCCCTGACTCTGGCTGTCAGGTGGCGGGTAAATGATGATCCTTCCAGAGCAAACATCGGCGGCGCCCGGGATTGCGGCTCAGAGCGACCACCGGCCGGCAACAAGCAAGGGAGGGGGTCTCCGAGGTTTCGAAAAACAAACCTTCCATTTCAACCCTCCTGCTATGCCTCGCTCTTTTTGTGTCTTTCTTTGTATGCTAGATGTATGTGTGTGTGTGTCTGTGCACTTCACCACCGAAGATCGTGGCTGACCGTGGTACTGTGGAACAGGTCGTCCCGATTGGATTTATATCTTCGCTCAAAATCCCAACGGTGGCGCCAGCCGACGGCTACACCAAGGGTAGCGAACGCTGAGTGACGCGCGGGAGGTTATGTTTTATGGTTATGAGTTGGTTTTATTAGACAAATAACATTTGCCTTTCGGAAGCAGTTTGCCGCTGTCCAGAGACCCACGAGGAGAAGCGTTTGAGATGGCGGCCACGATCAGTACAAAAACTTGTTCGAGAAAATGCTGAACGGGAGTTGGAAGTGCGAGAAGCAGAGCTGAAGCGATGAAAGAATTATCCCCCCGAGTCATTGCATTAATTGTTTTTTTTTTTTATGTTCACTACCACAGACACCCGATTTACCTGCCCAATCACAAGAACGCAAGTTGAGTGAATCGTTCGTCCGGTTCATCCGCATGAAGAACCGAACGATGCCTGGACAACACTCTGGACAATCGAAACGCCAAAACGGCTGTTCCCTCGGAAAGTGCTAACTGACTGACTATTATTGGGCTGGGAAGGCTAATTTCTCAATTTCCGCCCCAAGACGTTGGACGGTTACCCTTTTTGCTGCTACCAGTAACGGACGCAGTGAGCACACACAACCAAAAGGCAACATACGAAACCGTAGCTGATGTTTTCAGAGTGCCGCCTCGGGTTCGCTTCGCAGCTCCGGCTATAATTAGACTTAATGCTCGATTGGTTTCGATTGGTCGCGCTTTGATCGAGCATAGGGAAAGGAAAACTTCCCCGCACCAAGCGTACGCGAAGAAGTTAACGGTGTTGAAGGCTGTGCTCGGATGAGATTTGTCAAAGTGGAGCGGGAGTGCGGTCCAATTTTTCAATCCAGGGGTGTGAAACTTAGTCATATTCTTCTTAATATTGAAACATGTTTTTATCTGCGAACAGATGCACAAACTATCTGACCATTTTGATGCGCGATCATACCACAGTTGGGTGATGGTAGATATATTGACTGACGGTAATGGTGTGATAGCCCGATTTTATTGGCTACCTTAATTCAATTTACCTTTCTTCATGTCCAAAACTTCGTATGGATTATGTAGTTGAACAAACAGATGAGCTACCAGAAGTGTATTTAAAGATATTTCGTCGTTCTGCTTGTATCAGTGAAATATAGACGCAGGAAAGATACGTTCTTGCACTTACGAGGTGACGATATATTCTGATCTGAACTTCTACGTTACATCATTTCTATAGCCTGCTTCGATATCACTTCCTTCGTTGCACTACCGGTTGCTACTATAGCCCAGCATGGTACGATATCCCAGCACTCCTCCTCAGCAAAGCAAGTCGTTCTAATTTCACACGATCCAGCGGCTTCGTGAGAATATCTGCCTCCATTCGTTCTGTTGGCAGGTACCGGAGTTCGATCACGCCCTTATTTCGCAAGTCCTTGCTAAAGGCATGTTTAGTATTGATGTGCTTCGACCGGTTGTCGATGCGATCGAACTCCACTAGCTTAATGCAAGACTGATTATCCATACTGTGGTTGGCTCCTCGTAGCTTTCCTTTAGCTCGTTCAGCAGCTTACGAATCCACAGTAGCTCCTGACAGCAAACCGAAAATGCTATGAATTCTGCCTCTGTGAAAGATACAGCGTTTCTTGATAGATCTGCGGCATACGTCAGTTGAAGTTTCATCATCGTCAAGCAAACTTCGACAAGCGGCAATTGAACTGCAAATGTCATATGCATTCTAAGACATGCGGGAACTTGAACTTCAAGCAGCGTCAATTGAACTAGACTACTCAAGGAATGGATGGCTGCGATCCCGGAAACAAACGTTCCTTTCGCAGGCGGTGTATTGTCGGGTTAAAAAGATGAAATTCCGGCCCAGTCAGCGTCCGCGTAACACTCAAGGCCTCCCTCAATTCCGCTCCCAAGGTGCAATTGTAGATCCTTAGTTCCTTTTAAGTATCTTAATACATTTGTGGGGTTCGACACCTTCCGACATAGTAATGACGTGCTAACACTGATGTCCGTTCGTGTGTTGACTGCGACGTACAACAGATTGCCCACTAGGGATCTATATGATTCATTTGAATCCAGGGGTTTCTCCTCCTTCTGTTTGATGTACGCAGTGTGCATTGGAGTTCTTGATGGTTCTGTCCCTTCGTGCCCAAACCGTGAGACGACTTTTTCGATGTAAAGAGTCTGGTCAAGTGTATAACATCCTTTGTTCCTGTCCACGTGTATTCCGAGCAAACTGTTTGAGGTCACCAAGATTAGACATCTTTAACTGTTTTTCTATCAAAGCTCGGAACTCGTCCTCAGAATTACAGCAGATAACCATATCATCTACGTAGATAAGGATAAATGATCGCTTTCGTTGAGAAGGAGTGTTGGGTTATCGTAGCATGCTGGGCTAGCGTAGCAATCCGTAGTGCAACGAAGGAAGTGATATCGAAGCAGGCTATATTAATGATGTAACGTGGAAGTTTAGATGAGAATCATCCATATTCAGAAAGTAGAAATCCATACATCCGGTTCAGATACAGCAGAGCAGCAATCTAACTTCTACAATGTTGTCTCCCAAAAATTATAAGGATTGCTAATAAAAAAAACTTCATCAATTGAAGTGGATCCAATTTAAATTTCGTGTCTTCAAATAGTGGTGTAATTCAGACTTGGAAGTCATTTCTTAAGTACAAAAAGTATCTTCATTACGTTTATCAGCGTCAATACGCCTATAAGATCAAATAACAGACCTTCTGCTTCAGACCTTTCAGTCAATTTAAATGCTAAAACACTCACCACTACCCCACAGTAGGTGATATTATGTATAGAAGTTGAAACATTAGCACTGACAAAATTGCCAAGCAACTTTAACGCAGAAGTATCAAATGAAGTGAGAGCGTATATGTTTAGTGTAAACCATTTAAAAATTACCGATAACACTATAAACCACATGTAGTCTTTGTTCTACACCTTCTGTACTTGTTCTCCAATACCATTTTACTTCTCGGTTGGTCGCAAGTAAATACCGATAAATAAACCGGCCCCAAGCTAGCGGAAATGTACAATTGCAGGTGTGCAACATCATAATCAGTCTCTTCCGAAACACGATCAAGGGCTGCGATGAGGTGCATTAAAAGCAGCACCATTTTTATATCCATCGGACAGCATCAAAGTGAGCAAACAACAAGCGGGGACCCGTCGTGTCCGGTGTGGCAGCTAACAAAAGCAACGCAACGACCAATTAGGTGGAGCGACGTTGCCCTAATCCTTCCAGCAGCCGACACCTCGGCAACGTACCATTATATTGCAATTAAGGGTGGCCACCATCGCTCGGAAAAGTTGCTCCCGATTCCTCGAGTGGTGTGTCTGGGTGGAAACCTGACTTCCTGTCACCCCTGAAGCGACTTCACGGCGCATCATCATTACTAGCGCCACAGCTTGCGTCCAATTGTGGGTAAGGTGAAGGCTAGAGACGGTCAGCAGCAAACCAAACCAGGAGAGAAGACAAAAAAAACTACACTCTTACAACGCGCGATCATAATTAATCCAACGCGGACTCCGCCATCACCTGACTCAATTCCGAATCGATTACGACCCGCTTCCGGACCGGCCCATCCATCCAGGAATCAGAAAGGGTGCGACTGGAAGATGCTTGGGGGGGGGTGGCAAGGAACACGTCCAGAAATAGAATCTAACCGCTTCTAAGCGTACTGTGCGCTCGTTGCCATCGACGGAAGAGGGAGCAACGTGATTCGTCGAATAACTCGTTCGAATAACGTCCAATTAAAGCTAAATTGGCTCGGCTCTCGGCACCGTTTTCGGGTGGGGTGGCAAAACCGTTTCGATCTGTGTGCCGGAAGTCGCAGCAGCACATTCGGTGCGAACAGCAGCTTTACAGTCTACGCGACGGAAGGGTTTAGAGTAAGTGCAGGTAATGCCGGGAGAATAGTTAAAATGGTGTGAGAAATAATGTCAATAATTTGCTCGGACACCGAACTTAGTTCGACAAAGGGAAACTCATTACCGGGAAGCTTTTTCTCAAGACTACCGTTTTTGATTGCGGTTCCTTGTGCGGTGTAGTGCGCGGGTGTGCTGTATGTGATAGAGTTGCTACCTGTTGTTGCTTTGTCCACCACTTTCTTCCGGGTCGTTTTGGTATATTGAAGTTTTTAGGACATCTAGCACAAACAGATTTTCAACTCAGCTCAACTTCAACTCAAATATTTATTTATTTATTTATTATTAATATATATTGCCTGCCTCACGGGCTTAACAAAATCTAAAAAAGTACTTAAAAACTAAGGAGGTGATGGGGGACAGCAAAGGGGAATAAGTTAGGGAAGGGAATGTGACGAGGAATTACGAAGGTGCAGACGAAAGCTAGAGACAGGGACATTGTAATCGAACAAATGATAAGAGCGGTTAAAAGTCGATAGCGCTTGGAAAAAGGGAGCATTGGCGGCGTAGCAAGTATAGCGAGATGGGATATGTATAGGGGCTCTGTCACGCAAGCGACGTGATGGAGCATATAACGGGATGGAGGACAGTAGAGATGGAACATCGAGGTTATGGGAGAGAAGGTTTGCAATAAAGCAGGAGCGTATGTGGTAATGCCGAACTTCAATCGATTCAAGACCGAGAAGACGACAGCGGGAAGAGTAAGAGGGAAGGGTCATCTGGTAACCGGTAAGGAAACGGCGAGTGGCAACTCGAGTGAATTTACGCTGAACACTCTCCAACCTGGACAAATCAACCGAGCCTAGAGGGGACCAAACTACGGAAGCGTAATCCAGAGTGGAACGAACCCAGCAGCAGTACAGGGCCTTTAAACAGAGAGGGTCTCTAATTTCGGACGAAAGTCTAACAATCAGGCCAAGAGATGTGTTAGCTTTTTTTATAACGAAATCGACGTGTGTCTTGAATGAGAGTCCCTCATCAAGCCACACACCAAGATCTTTAACACATGTAACACGAGAAATAGGGGCAGCACATAGAACATAATTAAAACAAAAATTACGGGATCTGCCGAACGAAATAACACAACACTTATCAATACATAGAAGGAGACCATTGGAAAGACACCAAGTAGAAAAAGAGTTTAAAGCGTTTTGGAGAAAGACACAGTCACTAAGCGAGGACACAGGATGGAAGATTTTGAGGTCATCCGCGTAAAGCAGGAAGCCATCAGGAGGAAGAGATGAGACACAGTCATTCAAAAACAGAAGGAATAAGAGAGGACTAAGGACACTTCCCTGGGGAACTCCCGAGCAGCCAAGGAAGGAATCGGACAAACAAGACATTACTCGAACTCTATACGACCTTCCTTGCAGGTATGACTTGAACCAGGCAAGTAAACAGCCCCCGAAGCCAAGTTTATCGAGTATCAAATATCAACACTGACGACCCATGGCCGATGATCTGAGGACCAAGAGATCAAAACTAGAGAAGGTCTTCTTTATTGGCCTAACGACCTCTTAGGTCATGCCTGCCATTTGTGGCATACTAGACTTATTGTTACCGCATAGTTGGATGATCAGTCCTCACTATGGGGGAACGGCCCAGATGAGACTTGAACCCCGGTCCTGTCGTGTGAAGACCGGCGCCGCTGTCGCATCTACCACCGGGCAGCCCAACTAGTAATATATAGGTAGCAACTAGTAATATGTATTATAGTAGAGATATAATCCAGCAGAATTGTTTTGTTTCCCTGTCCCATATTGACGGATACAATTTTTAATGTCACCTGCTTCGTTTGTGATAGTTGGTGGTGGAAAAGTTCCCAAAACTAGCTTCTATGTAGCTTCTTTCGGCGAAGAGCCCTAGCAACACCTTCGTCATCATCGCTTGAAAAACCTTGTATCTGTTCTGCGAAAAGTTTTCCATTAAAACACCGACCATGCGGGATCGTTCCAAATTCTGCGAACAGCTACAAAATCTCACCAAAAGGCCTTGGCCCCAATTTATAATTGCTGAAGCGGTGGTCAGAACGATGCTCCGGTTTGAAATAAATCAATCACGCAGACGTGCGGCGCGCTATGATTAGACAAAATTAACTTCAAAGTTCTGAAACTTTCGACGGTGCAACACCAAACTAGCAGAATGCTGGGAAAAAAGACTCACAGGAATATTTTGTACCGATATTCTACCAAAAAAAAACGGTTGAACGATCGGTAGAGAAAACGGTTCATCAATCGTGCGGCCGAAACCATCTGACGTTAAATTATGTTACGACTTGTTTTTTATTCCTTTCATGCGTGCGAGAAGTTTCCAATCCATAACCCAACATAATGTTCACGTTTTTTATGAGTCTGTAAGATTATGTCAGGGTTTCAGATGCAACATCAAATGTTGCATTTTGCGTAGTAAAAGAAATGTGATTCAAAACTTTAAACAATATATTAATTTTAAGATTTAATAACTAAGGAAGCTCCAGAACTGAACCTGTCAAAATGATATAACTATTCAGAAAATAATATTATATCCAATTATTTGAAGATATACGCAATTTCCATTTTTGTATGTTTTCGTAACCTAAAGCTAAATTTATGTTGTTCCAGAGCGTTGTATACTTTATTATACATTGTACTTCGCGATATGGATCGATCGAATTTGATAACATTACCCGTCTCCTAAATCTCGCTAATTCTAATATGCTGTCCAATTTTCAAGTCACTCTACCTTCTAATCCCACACAGATAACCTATTACTGGAAACTATTAGCGACAAATATGTAAATCAAAAATATTATCAAAACGCTCCACAACCACATCATCCAAAACTATTCCTGCAAAACATCATTTTGGTACTGGCTTAGAGAATATCTGTGCTGGAGAAATTTGACATAAATTTTTATCTTTAAGCTGAACTTGAAAACGATCGTTTCAAGGTATAAATTAAAGCTTCAATTATTTACTTTCACAATATCTTTGAGATTAATTTTTTGTTTTGCCATACGTATCAGAAAATTTGCTCACCCCTGCTTAAAAACGTTTCCAAAAGCAGCGTACTAAGAAACCCGCAAGCTTCGCTAGATCATCATCCGTCAGTTGTGAGCTAATGATTAAATTGATTCAAAAAAAAAAAAAACAACAACAAATTGTTCAATTTTCGCGCCAACAAGACCCGGGGTTCTAACCATCGACACCGTTTAGAGTTTAGAGATGCGAAAAGCCCGTTCATAATAGCGAAGCGTTCTAGGTCCAAGGCGCCTAGAAGCCTGAAGTACAGGAAGATTGCATCAATTATGTCCAATTTTCGATTTCGGTATGGAACGGACCGTTCCCTAATCGCACCTTACTCGACGACTTTCAAGTGATGGGGATTTGGGTTTAAGAGTTTAAAAAAAAAATCCAATGTTTTATCAATCTGGAATTTCAGCAGTCTCATATGAGGAACATACGAGGTGTGCACAAAAAGTTGAACGAGGTTTTCATTTGAATTTTACAGGTTTTAGGCTTCACACGACAGAAGCGGGAATCGAATCCCATCTGGACCGTTCCCCCGTAATGAGGACTGACTACCCAAGTACATGACATCAATCTAGTCTAGTCTAGTAAACCACTTGATACGTAGCGTAACTAATCACTTTTGGCAAGTAATTGACGAGGTAACAAGAATTTGATAAAATATTGCATGAAACTGTTAGAAGGTGTATCCATCCAGATCTTATATCTGACAAAAACTCGATTGATGTCAAAATTTTTGTAAACATATTCTAAAACTATTTAAACCTTCTAAAACATATTAGTGACTATCGCAAAATATTAAAAAAAAGGTTTTATCTTCTTCTTCTTCTCCGGCTCTACAACCTCTGTAGGTCTTGACCTGCTATTTCTAGATGGCCTCAAATGTCAAATATCTTTGGAACAAACTACAGTAACAAAATAATTTCAGCTATTCGAATGCGAATAAAAATTGGCTTGCCGGGATGATGTATCTCTTTTTAACTGTATGCTTTGTAAACTGGTGAGGAACCTTCGAGACTTGACTGCGATAAGAATCTAAGAATAAGTATTGTAACACTGCGTGTGCAGTAGCTATGGTAAAATTTAACGTGAAAATGTTAAGCTAGATGATGCAGACGAAAATTAAATGCAGGATTTTTAAGTAGTTGAGGTTACTGGAAATTCCAAAACATGGAATATAGAAAGAAATGCACTGGGGAAATATGTGAAATACGTTACTATTCATCAACGAAACTAAAGTACAGCTTTAGGGTATGATCACTGTTTCGATAGCTCTTTACAGTTTGACCTAGCATTAATCCTGGACTACTTATCATACAATAATACATACAATAATCATAAATCTAGTGAAAACAACGTTTGTATCCAACTTGAATTTTCAATTGTTAGGTATTCCGTTCCTCTTATGCCGAATTAATCCGTTGTTAGGACGAACAGCCTGGCCGTATTGGTTAGGACTATAAATAAATTCGTGTGGTTTATCTTAATCAAAGGTTTATCTGAAAAACTGTTTATCCCCACTTTTTACTTTCCTTAGTAACAGTTTGAAAATCCCTTCACGAAAAAGTCTGGTTTTTGATCGATGGTCATGCATCGATCCATTTTTTGACTTCTTTGTAATTAGCGTCAGTAAGCGTTTTGTCAGTTGCATCGATCGGAAGGGGATATCCCATTTAAAAATTTCTAACTACGTTGTTCATCACTCTTTTCAGGCTTTCGACTTCTTTAGTCATTTACCTATTCTTTCCTACTTTCTTGTTTTAAATCTTCGTAATACCATTCGTAGCTTATTATTTACAATTTTTGTACCCTTCAATATCTCTATGTCCTGGCATCCACCTTATTTCTGCATTTAAAATATTACACTTTTCAATTATATTATATATACTTTGTTCTATATTATTGTTAAGTTGCTCTCTTTTTATCAGGCTGCACGCTGCCTGGCTCTCTGTGTATATAATTGGACCGTGTATGTTATTTTTTATTCCTATTTCAAGGGCTTTTTCGATGGCTTTAAGTTCAACTGACGCTATTCCCGTGTTGTTCTTTAATTTATAACTGTGTGACCCATGTCGGGTGTCGTGCTTGTGAGACTTGATGTATATTCCAATACCACAGCCGTCTTCTATCTTGCTTCCATCTGTATGTATTATGGTGTTTGTTTTTGATAAAGTTTCTATTTCCTGTCTATATATCTGTTGTAAAATGATTTTACCATTGCTAGCATTTTTTGTTATTTTATCTAAATTCTCATTTTGAATCTTGACATGAGTTTATTTTTTATTATTTTTTACTATTTTATCCATTTTTTCAATAATGTCCTTGTTTTTTCCGCTATGGTTTCCCAAAAATTAAGTTTTTGCTTTTTTTCTGTAGTTCTCTTGATTTCATTTTCTTTTGTTTTCGGTTAAGCTGTTGGAATTGTTGTTTATGTATTGGGGAATATGCTATCTGTTTTAATATTTCTTTGCTAGCCACGTAGATTGTTCTAATATATAGAGGTATTTTCTATTGGCATTCTATTGACCTTTCGGCTATTTCTATTGGCATATTGCGGTCGTTTTTCTTACAATACTCATAATACATCACACCCACCAAACACGAGGATCATGTTGATCCTACCAAACACGCAACATGATCCTCGCACCGTGAATATTCGGCTTAGCTGTCTGTGATGAAGATGATGGGGTGAAAGACAGGTGTCTCTGCTATTGCGATTTGGGTTTGTGATTAATCTTGATCAAGAAGGGGCTTCAGTTCTGTATCTTCACACTTTAATGGATGAACCGGTACGTTCTTCAACTTTGAAAACAAATTTACCACTTTTGAACCGTGAAATCTACTTCTAACATGTTCGTTCCGCCAAAGCATGAATACCATAACCTTCACCTACAGCATTTATTTCATACAAAACATGCTACTTGATGTGCAACTATTTTACTATTTTGTTTACACTACAGCTGAATGACAAGTATTGCTAAAGAAAGCTAACTGATGACACTTTAAAATAGTGACGTGTTGTCATATTGAACAAAAGTGAATTGATTTAGTGGAACCATCTGACATCTCGGACCGTACAAACTTATTTATACTTCTGACATTTTAAAACGCCTTGAATAACGAAGACTTAATATCTCTCCAATTTAAAAGTTATACCAAAAATAAAGATACGGCCAAGATAGGTAAGATTGCGAATTGTTTTTATAAATGGCTACTTCTTAAAACGTTGGTACACTAGTTTGTTTAAGTGTTTTTGTTTATTTAAATTAAAAAACCTAGCAATACGGCCTGGCCGTTCTCTATGAATAAAAAAAAACGTATGCAACGGTATCGACCGAATAAACAACAACATGCTCACAAATGAGTCAGTTACACAAATACTTTTATAAAATTAGATTCAATTATATCTGTCGATAATTATTGTTTTTCTATTTCAACATCAATTACTATCATACGTTTTGTAAATGAAAAAGGGGAGTCATGTCATTTTACGTATTTGAGTAGTAAGTACAATAACAAAAATGAATCATTAATGATATTATACATAATTAAACATTCAGCTTCAAATGGTTAAAATAAAAATAATATCACCCTTTTTCAATAAATGAATAAATTTTTCAATTTTTTCCTCCGATTTCTGTTTCGTTCCCGTTTTTCTATAGTAATTTTTAAACACCACAGCTAAAATAATGCATGTTTGCCAACCGTTGCTCCATACACAATCGCCTCTTCCGTGCTTTATTCCTGATTGTTGCTTTTTTCTTCAATAGAATTTTTAAAATTTCCAACCGCATACATGCCCGCTATGTGTATGCGTGTGTTTTCAGATGTGTTTTTATTAACGCACCAAAAACGTGTTACGTTTTCCTTTTTTTTTTTTGTCTCGCTTCTACTCTCCCAGTTCTTTGTTTATGTTGAAATGCATTCCTCACGCGACTGCATTATTTAATAGCATCGGTACGGGTAAAGGCACACGGTTTGGGGCTAGGTACGCAGACGAGGTAGGACTAACCGATGGAACCGGAGTGGTGGAGGTGATGGTGCGACCATCACTTTATTTTATGGTCTGTTCATAAAGCATAAATTTTAAGCCACCGTGACGTTTATGTAAATTTGAATATCTCACGTATTGCGTCGCGTTCCACGACTACCCAGGGGGAATTCCTCAAACCAGCGTTCCTGGCGCAGCCGTTTGATTTTATATTTTTGTCGAGGTGGGTCCCGACGTTAAACCGCAGCACGTGTAAATTATTCGAAAACAGCGTCAGATCGCGGCACCTCATTGCACTGACAACTGCACCGCACTGCCAGCCAGATAATCGCAACTGGAGCAGGATGGGTGAGTGAGGAGACTCGGAATGATGCAATTTGTGGGTGGTAGCAAAGATGGTAACAACACCGGAAAAGGGAAGGGAAGGGAGACGTGGAGGGATTGGGATTTGCAAGGATCAGCTGTGGGTGAACGTTTTCGCATTCGGTTTATTTCCAGCATTTGTAGCTCGCGGCTCAAATCGTTTGGAAGGCTTCCGGTGTTAACCTCGGCCTCCGTACGGTACGGCACCATCGACAGTTGATGGAACACTTGAGCTCTGGGGTTGTTTAAATATTTATAACTAGCTGTTTGTTTCTGGCTGGAGTTTGCATCGCATATTTTTTGCTCTACTCGTGGCTGAAGAAGGATATGAACGGAAAAAAAGAATCTTGTATTGTCTTAGCATACGTTTAGCTTCATGTTTTGTTTTTAAACATTAACGTTTCCATTTCTTTATATAAATCCACTAGCACTTATCCATATTCTTACGGTATACGGTTATAGTTAATTCTCTAATACGTTGTGTACTCACATTTCAACTACAACCACACAAGAATAAGCTATTATCAACTACAAACATCTAGTTCTTGGTCCTTTGCTTTGGAGACGATTACTGATTACGATTAGGATTGCTCGCGCTGAACGCCCAGCTTCTTCTTCAAGCTCTGAGAGTGAGGGAGTTTTACTAGTGAACCGAACTACGTTTGAGCTACAAGTAAACAGAGAGAAAATAAATAATTAAAAACATGAAAAGGACGTTCATAGAAGAATTCATGCAGGATGGATCCTGCTTCCACGATCATTAGAGTCGATTTAACAAAGGTGTCGTATAAGTCGACGAATCTTGAAGCTTTAACGTTTGCAGTAGAGACACTTGGGCTTTCGCCGAAGGTTTGGTGTGAGTGCACATGCGAACGAGCTCATTATGAACGTTTGTGGAGGTGAAGGACAATGAGAAGCACCAGATAGAGTACCAAGGGAAGAGATGATACACAGGCGAAAGTGTGTTTTTGAAGATCCAGAAGGTTTTAAAGAGTACAGGATTGTGCGTGTAGTGCAAATAGAAGTCTGGAGCAAAAGGCACAAAAAATAACAACGGGTTTATAAATGGTTACAATGACGCAGGCACAGATATACTTATAAAAAATAATGAAAACACACTATTCTAAATCATCTGCATCTCTATCTAAATAAATCATTCAATAGATAGTTTTTCAATAGTAGTTCAATAGATAGCAGCTTCATTAAAAGTAAACAGCTTAATTTCGAGTATTATGCCTAAGCTTAGCTATATGCTAAGACGCTAGAGTACGTGAGACACATATTAGTTCTTTTAAAGACTTTGATTGGGCGAAATTAGCTCGAGCTTTAAGTCTTACCATTGTGCCTCTCAAAACGAAGACTGAACAAAGTTGACCGCTTCTTGAGGCATACAGTAAAAATAAATGAAGAAATCTCGACCTGCTACAACGATGTATCGTAAGGTTCGTTCGTATCAGACGTTGATGCAAAGAAGGAACACCAGAATCTTCGGAAATTGTGGAAAAGAACATATTTCAATCAATGCATTACATTATTTGATGTTGCTTCAAAACACTTAGGGAACATTATTGAAGAAATTCCCATTTAGCTAAATATCTCTTGAATGCTCCAAAACCAGCGTACAAAACACATAAATTTGCTGTTTGTCAGCTTCAATTGTTTAAGGGTTAAACACAGCTATTATTTCTAAACGCGTTGTTTCACCCTCCTTCCTTCACCCGGTCGTTCCACGATAACCTATCGAAGAACCCATCCCCAACAATCCAATCCCATTTCATCGATGTCGATGTTTTCCAGCCCACGCGCATCGTTTATGTTTTCGAATTTCGCTCCCCAGGAGGTGTCGCGCACCCATATCATCCCGGAACGCCTTTGCTCGGTGTGATCGAGTCCCAACATTGAAGTGGCCGCACCTACAATCTTCACACAAAGCCCTCACTTAACACAGCCGATTTTGCAGATCGCCCTATCGGTGTGGATCCCTTTTTTTCTCATTCTCCGACCCGAAGCCCAGGATGAACAAAAGGCACAATGTCAAAGTTCTTTGCGATCGATTGTATTTACCTTTTGTGATGGCTTCAATCGTTCACAAGAGATCATCACGCGGCGAATAATGTTTACGTATTGCTCTGGGACGCCCTCCCGCAGTTTTGAAACGAGTCGTTGGAATGGTTTACCGAAGCGATGGGAGTTCCAGCATTAAATTCTACCTGTGTGTGTGTGCTTCCATACTGTTTCGCTTCGCCGTGGGAGTATATTGACAAATAATTGCATTCATAAAAATGATATAGAATATTTGTTACTTTCGTAAACGATTAAAGTTTTTAATAATAGCAGCACATAAGATTCAATACACATTTTGTAATTTATATTTTGTAATTTGCATTTTGTATTTTTGTATGTAATGTTGAGATCTAGTTTTCTAGAGTCTAGTTTTCCCTTAACTTAGTCTCCGGCAGCCATTAGTTTAAGATCTGTTGGCAAAAATCACAAGCTGTTGAACGTAACATGCAGAATCGTATAAACATTGTTTCTCCTGTCCTATGTTTTAATCCCCATGCTCCATTCAAGTGTATCGTAACAGTTGCTCCGCATACAGGACTAAATTTCTGGGAACGTGGTATAAATGAGTCTAATAAATGGACAGCATTTCTTCAGCAAATTATTACATCAAGAATATATGGGATATTCCTATACAGCGTTTCTCGATAGATCTGAGGCATACGTCAGTTGAAGTTTCATCATCGTCAAGCAAACTTCGACAAGCGGCAATTGAACTGCAAATGTCAAAAGCATTCTAAGAGATGCGGGAACTTGAACTACAAACAGCGTCAACTGAACTGGACCACCCTAGGAATGGATTGTTGTATTGACGGGTTGAAGAGTTGAAATTTACCTCTAAACTGAATTAAACGAATCTGTTAATATACCATTACAGCGTTTCTTGATAGATCTGCGGCATACGTCAGTTGAAGTTTCATCATCGTCAAGCAAACTTCGACATGCGGCAATTGAACTGCAAATGTCATATGCATTCTAAGACATGCAGGAACTTGAACTTCAAGCAGAGTCAATTGAACTGGACCACTCTAGGAACGGATGGCTGCGATCCCGGAAACAAAGGCCGCCTTTGATCGTGTCTGTCACGCGCTTCTTCTAGCTATACTAGCTAAACTAGGGTTTCTGCTAACATCACCTCCTGGTTTACCTCGTACCTTTCTGGGCGCACATGTTGTGTAAAAGTTCATTCCGAGATGTCTTCTAATTTTCATTGATCATCTGGGGTTCCCCAGGGCAGCGTCCTCTCCTCTTCCGCCTATTTATTAATGATGTTTCTGCTATCCTTCCCAATAACGGTCACCTGCTCTATGCAGATGACCTAAACATCTTCCTTCCTATCCGTAACGCCGCTGACTGTTCCTCGCTCCAGCTATTTGTTAATGCTTTCTCTACGTGGTGTGCCTCCAATTCCCTTTGTCTTTGTATTGACAAGTGTCCGACAGTTGTCCGATTGGTCGTGTCTCTCAAGTTCGTGACCTGGGAGTGACACTTGACGCTAAACTTCTCTTTGACGATCACATTGCGAATTTGGTAAACGCGGCTTGCCGGACCCTTGGTCTTATTGGAAGATTATCTACGGAATTCTCTGACACTCGGTGTTTTAGAACACTTTATTGTGGACTAGTCCATCCGATACTCTAATTGCTCGAGTTGAGAAGATGCATGTATGCTGAACTTCCACCCTACTCAACTAGGTGCCAAATTCGCTGTTTGACGATGCAGACATCCTGACGGTTGTCAAAGCCGGAAGGATACGCTGGTTGGGGCACGTGATGAGGATGCCGGACTCATGCCCTGCCAGGAAGGTGCTCGTCAGCGACCCGTTCGGCACGAGGCGCAGAGGAGCACAGCGAGCTCGTTGGCTGGATCAAGTGGAGTCAGACCTGAGGGATATCGGATGCAGCCGGGGGTGGAGGAGTGCAGCCATGGACCGAGTTTCCTGGAAACTAATTGGACGCCAGGCCCTGTCTAGAAGACGTGCTCCTTAGGAACAGGTCAGGAAAGAAGAAGAAATGCCGTGACCAGGATGACCTGGTTATTGCATATGCTGACGACATTTCGGTGATACCTACAACCTCATCCAAATTGGAAGAAGTGCGGGCGGTTTTTGAAGCTTTTGGATCATGCTCAGGGGCAAGACTGTATGTCAACAAGTCCAACGCACAGAACATAGGAGTTGACACAGAAAACCAGTCACATAATGTTCCATGGCTTCGAACTGAAGAGCGGCTGCGCATCCTAGGAATTTTGTTCAGGAACAATATAAGAGTAGCTATGACACAGAACTGGAACCAAGTAATCCAAAACTTTCGAAATCATGTAAGACTACATTGTCGTAGATATTTGAATATTGTGCAGAAAGTAATGGTGCTAAACACATTTCTGCTCCCGAAACTGTGGTTTGTTGCGTCTGTGTGTGGTGCACGCGTATGCGTGCATTGAAGAAGTAACATCCATTATCGGAGGATTTTTATGGAATGGCCATGGAGGAATTCTAGTGCCACTACAGCAGTTGGCGCTCCGGAGAAACAGAGGTGGGCTCAACCTCCATATTCCCGCCATAAAAAGCATCGTTTTGCTGACGAATAGGTATCTGAGGGAGCAAGAGTATCTAAAAATAAGCTCGTCATTCATTATGCAAGTGGCGAACCCGCCTGATGTTTCTTCACTACCTGCGTACGACCCATATCTCAAAACAATAATAATGAAGCTTGCCTATACCCCTCCTGCGATTCGCCAGCGACCGTCATCCAAATTGTTGAGACAAATAATGGTTGAAAGACTACCGGAGCCAAAAAATAATGATGAATTCCCAGCAAAATAACTGGAAGAAAATCTGGAAGAAAATCTGGAAGAACATCAATTGTTCACACCTAAACTCTGAGCAGCGGTCAATTTTGTATTGGTAAAATCGTGCATAGTGCATTGTTGGAAAGAAAGGGACATGATGCAATGTGTCCTAGATGTCCAAATCGAGAAAACCTGGAGCATAAATTTGCTCAATGTTCGCGAGTCGTATGCAACGTATTTATAGCATGCATGGCAGGCATCCCCCCCCTTTTGACTGCCGGTGGCCAAATTGAATGGCCGGGAGGTTTGAAGAATGGAAAAACCATGCGGATCTGTCCATCAACGGCCCGTTGCGCACGGTACATAACTACGAAGGGCTGGTTTCAACTGATGTTCTGAGATGCGATTATAAGATGCACTGCACATTTTCGTACATATTTGTTTCGTTTGCGAAGAGCCACTACCATCCACTCACTTGCTCGGTGGTACTTGGCAGCCGGGAATGCTGCATAGAGAGTTTAAGAATTTTGATTATATGTCTAATGCGATTATGCATGCTCCACGAAGAAGTTGTCGTATAATTGATCTTTTTTTTTCATTTAAAGATTTATTTTAAGAATTCCCTCCGCGATCTAAGACCGTCTTGCCAGATTAATAAGTCCTACTGCTGGTATAGCGGGTTATGCTCTGCCGAAACATAGACCGTAAGAGACATTCTTTAAACGGCTGTTGCAGAAAATTTGAGGAACGTTAATCTCATTGCAGAGCATAGCAATAATTCCAACACCTTTTTATTCACTTTTTTATAAGTTTTTTTTATATAAAATAACGCTATTAGCCCCTCCCTATTGTCATCAATAACAAACCGGGCGTCACTGGAAGCTGGACACGTTATTCGAACTCGGTCGTCAGACATCGACCGCCACGTGCTTGATATAAAAGTCTTCAGGATCTTCACATTAAAGTGAGATGGTTTACTGATGTATGTATCTTTTGACCTCTCTCAAGCTTTTGATCGTGTTGATAGAACATTTTTGCTAAAAACTATGGACTCACTTGGGTTCAACTCGAGACTAGTAAGACTGCTGCAGGTTATTGGTGAACAGTCGAATTCTCGTATCCGTTTTAAATGGTGCACTTTCCTCTCCCTTCCCCATCCAGTGGTCTGTTCGTCACGGTGATCCACTGTCCATGCACCTGTTTGTCCTTTATATCCTTCCTCGCATTACCAAATTAGAAAGCATATGCCGTGACCAGGCGGCCGGTAGTCCTCTACGGGCACGAGTCCTGGACTATGCTGGCGGAGGACGCCAATGCACTCGCCATTTTCGAGCGGCGGGTGCTACGGACTATATTTGGTGAAGGAGAAGAAACCACGAGCTAGATGAGCTGTTTGACGATGCAGACATCCTGACGGTTGTCAAAGCCGGAAGGATACGCTGGTTGGGGCACCTGATGAGGATGCCGGACTCATGCCCTGCCAGGAAGGTGCTCGTCAGCGACCCGTTCGGCACGAGACGCAGAGGAGCACAGCGAGCTCGTTGGCTGGATCAAGTGGAGTCAGACCTGAGGGATATCGGATGCAGCCGGGGGTGGAGGAGTGCAGCCATGGACCGAGTTTCCTGGAAACAAATTAAGTCACAGAACGCTAGCAATAGCAGGCCGAGACCTCACGAGGTTGTAGTGCCAAAGAAGAAGAAGTTCCTACACGTTCCCATATAACTTCCCATATATCTATCATATAATAGTTAATAACCACAAATACACACTTTTTGTTGCTTAAAATTGTTTAAAACAATAGCAAACTTCCCGTTGTACACTCATCATACAAAACTCCATGTCACAAACATTCAATCTGACCCACCGTCACACTAATTATGCAGTAAATGATATAAATGGTGTCTACCCCATTCCCTTTGCTTGTTTTTTTTGTTTCGTTAATCTTCGCACACAGGGAAATCATGAACGAAACCGTTCCCGACTCACGCGACGCACTTGCGCTAAACATTTCGCCCCGCCTGTGAAAGGTCTTGGCAAGCAAATTAACACACACTCTACCACACACCAGCCCGTTCACTATCGAACGCATGTGGTGCAAATGCATCAGCAACGCAAAGGAGGCAACATAAGCGATACCCTGTGGTTGGCACAACACAACAAGCAGCAAAACAACGACACAAACCGGTGGATAAATTTAGAAACATTTGCTCGCGGAAAACCGGGTAACATACCATACGCGTTCGCATTTCAATTCATTAAATTAAATTCATTCAGTGGAAATTCTTTTCCACTAGTTTCATTTTTCTTTTTGCTGCTTTCACCCTTCAACCCTTCCCCGTCGTCCGCCCCCTTACTGTTCACACGTTTGTCGCTGCCGATAACATGTAGCCGCTTACAGCCGCTCGTGCGCCTTTTGCGTGGCGGTAGAGAATTCGAAACATGAAATTAATTTCAAGATTCTCTATTTATGCAACGTATTTATAGCATGCATGGCAGGCATCCCCCCCCTTTTGACTGCCGGTGGCCAAATTGAATGGCCGGGAGGTTTGAAGAATGGAAAAACCATGCGGATCTGTCCATCAACGGCCCGTTGCGCACGGTACATAACTACGAAGGGCTGGTTTCAACTGATGTTCTGAGATGCGATTATAAGATGCACTGCACATTTTCGTACATATTTGTTTCGTTTGCGAAGAGCCACTACCATCCACTCACTTGCTCGGTGGTACTTGGCAGCCGGGAATGCTGCATAGAGAGTTTAAGAATTTTGATTATATGTCTAATGCGATTATGCATGCTCCACGAAGAAGTTGTCGTATAATTGATCTTTTTTTTTCATTTAAAGATTTATTTTAAGAATTCCCTCCGCGATCTAAGACCGTCTTGCCAGATTAATAAGTCCTACTGCTGGTATAGCGGGTTATGCTCTGCCGAAACATAGACCGTAAGAGACATTCTTTAAACGGCTGTTGCAGAAAATTTGAGGAACGTTAATCTCATTGCAGAGCATAGCAATAATTCCAACACCTTTTTATTCACTTTTTTATAAGTTTTTTTTATATAAAATAACGCTATTAGCCCCTCCCTATTGTCATCAATAACAAACCGGGCGTCACTGGAAGCTGGACACGTTATTCGAACTCGGTCGTCAGACATCGACCGCCACGTGCTTGATATAAAAGTCTTCAGGATCTTCACATTAAAGTGAGATGGTTTACTGATGTATGTATCTTTTGACCTCTCTCAAGCTTTTGATCGTGTTGATAGAACATTTTTGCTAAAAACTATGGACTCACTTGGGTTCAACTCGAGACTAGTAAGACTGCTGCAGGTTATTGGTGAACAGTCGAATTCTCGTATCCGTTTTAAATGGTGCACTTTCCTCTCCCTTCCCCATCCAGTGGTCTGTTCGTCACGGTGATCCACTGTCCATGCACCTGTTTGTCCTTTATATCCTTCCTCGCATTACCAAATTAGAAAGCATATGCCGTGACCAGGCGGCCGGTAGTCCTCTACGGGCACGAGTCCTGGACTATGCTGGCGGAGGACGCCAATGCACTCGCCATTTTCGAGCGGCGGGTGCTACGGACTATATTTGGTGAAGGAGAAGAAACCACGAGCTAGATGAGCTGTTTGACGATGCAGACATCCTGACGGTTGTCAAAGCCGGAAGGATACGCTGGTTGGGGCACCTGATGAGGATGCCGGACTCATGCCCTGCCAGGAAGGTGCTCGTCAGCGACCCGTTCGGCACGAGACGCAGAGGAGCACAGCGAGCTCGTTGGCTGGATCAAGTGGAGTCAGACCTGAGGGATATCGGATGCAGCCGGGGGTGGAGGAGTGCAGCCATGGACCGAGTTTCCTGGAAACTAATTGGACGCCAGGCCCTGTCTAGAAGACGTGCTCCTTAGGAACAGGTCAGGAAAGAAGAAGAAATGCCGTGACCAGGATGACCTGGTTATTGCATATGCTGACGACATTTCGGTGATACCTACAACCTCATCCAAATTGGAAGAAGTGCGGGCGGTTTTTGAAGCTTTTGGATCATGCTCAGGGGCAAGACTGTATGTCAACAAGTCCAACGCACAGAACATAGGAGTTGACACAGAAAACCAGTCACATAATGTTCCATGGCTTCGAACTGAAGAGCGGCTGCGCATCCTAGGAATTTTGTTCAGGAACAATATAAGAGTAGCTATGACACAGAACTGGAACCAAGTAATCCAAAACTTTCGAAATCATGTAAGACTACATTGTCGTAGATATTTGAATATTGTGCAGAAAGTAATGGTGCTAAACACATTTCTGCTCCCGAAACTGTGGTTTGTTGCGTCTGTGTGTGGTGCACGCGTATGCGTGCATTGAAGAAGTAACATCCATTATCGGAGGATTTTTATGGAATGGCCATGGAGGAATTCTAGTGCCACTACAGCAGTTGGCGCTCCGGAGAAACAGAGGTGGGCTCAACCTCCATATTCCCGCCATAAAAAGCATCGTTTTGCTGACGAATAGGTATCTGAGGGAGCAAGAGTATCTAAAAATAAGCTCGTCATTCATTATGCAAGTGGCGAACCCGCCTGATGTTTCTTCACTACCTGCGTACGACCCATATCTCAAAACAATAATAATGAAGCTTGCCTATACCCCTCCTGCGATTCGCCAGCGACCGTCATCCAAATTGTTGAGACAAATAATGGTTGAAAGACTACCGGAGCCAAAAAATAATGATGAATTCCCAGCAAAATAACTGGAAGAAAATCTGGAAGAAAATCTGGAAGAACATCAATTGTTCACACCTAAACTCTGAGCAGCGGTCAATTTTGTATTGGTAAAATCGTGCATAGTGCATTGTTGGAAAGAAAGGGACATGATGCAATGTGTCCTAGATGTCCAAATCGAGAAAACCTGGAGCATAAATTTGCTCAATGTTCGCGAGTCGTTCCAGCATGGAGAGCGTTGCAGGAGTGTACGAAAACAGTGCTGCCAGGACAACAGTTGTCTTTCGAAGGTTTCCGTTTACCAGAGTTGAACGGAATCTCTTTTTGCAAGCGTGTTGAGCTGCTAAGACTTTTTGCTAAGTATGTCATTCACATCATTAGAAACAACGATGATGATTTAATTGATTTGGAAGTTCTCAAAGTGAGCTTATACTGTAATTGAGCTTGTTATTTTATTTTCCTTTATTTTCTCTTTGTAAAACAAGTTAGCGCCTAATTACAAAGTAATGTTGTTTATGAATGAGCCTGTAAATATAACTATTTTATAAAAAAAACATACCGGATTAAGATCTGGATCAAATCAATGGGTCCAAAAATCTATCGGTGAACATTTTGTGATTTCTGCAGTAAACATCCTTAGAGCATTGGCCTACGACTGCACTAAATATGTAGTGGCGGATGGTCTAAACTCTAATGACGTCACTAATACCAATAAATCCTGTAATCCGTATACTAAATTTTCTTTTTATTCACGTCGGGTCCATAATAACGTGTGAAATGGCTTAAACATCCGTATATCAGGTATTCTTTTTAGCACGAACCTGACACTTGGATCCGTACGTTTGACTATTTATACAGCCACGCACAGCTAAGGCATGGAAACTAGGAACACTGAGCCAAGACCTCGTGGGGTTGTAATGCGTAATCAAAAAGAGAAATTCCATTTAGTTTGCAATTTAAGCATTACCATCTTGGTACTATCCTTAAGTTTGTCTGAGGAAATGTAAAGATCGGTACCATTATTGCAAACAGCATCGATACGGAACAATTTTTTTGTCGGAAAACAGGAATATCATTTGCATCAATACAGGTCTTTGAACCTCAACTTCTCGACTTCCATAACTAATGACATTCCCAGAGAGACTTTATTATGCGGTACACTATGGTCAAAGTTTCCACAGGCTTGGCGACTTTCATAGATACGTGTTTTGGGCTAGCAGCAAACTCAGAACCACTTGACTTTAATTTCCTCAAATTCTCAAAAACGAAAAAAAAAACACAATGCGGATGTCTAAACTGTTTCTAGACACTGACATGAAGATGAAGTGGATATGAATTAAATTCTGTCGAGAAAAGTTTTCACGTATAATAAACCATTTTTCAATCACAAATTCATGATTCGGGCAGAACTGTCATCACTGTCAGCTATCGCTATTGATTTTGCATTCTGGTTTACGCATTCGTCTGGAGCAGGCTTAAACACATAAAATGGTATTATGGAAGCGATCCTATTGCTGCAGCATGATCTCCAATTTCGTCCACATCTTCATCTATCACAGGCGATAACCAGATTTTACCAAACACAGAAAGATGTAAAGCAATGGTAGTAGGTGGAGAAAGGATGAATCCAAAAACTTCAATTTAGTGGCTGCACAAAATGTCTATAGGGCTGGAGAATGTATCCTCCACCGAAAAAAAAAAAACAAACACTGTTGGGATGGAAGGAAACTTTTTATGATGTTGTTTTGTCTGTTGTGGCAGGGAAAACAAAAAAATCGTTACGAAAGACAAACCCACGTGCGACAAGCCACCGTGACAATGGCGTTGTTTGAAGGATTCATTCATTTCCGTTCGTTGCCGTAAGCTGATGAACAAAATGGACTTTGAAATTAACTGGCAAGCAGACGAAAGATGAAGCGAGTGCGATGTTACAGGAGGTGGCATTAAAAATAACCCGGCAAAACACACCAAACTAATAAAGCGATTCCGTCCAGAGTCACCACACTAATTAGGCGCACTCGTAGGTAATTAGAGGAAAAATGTTGCCATCAAATGTTGTGAGCGAGGAGATGTTGAAAACGAGGATGATTATTATTAAATTTGCGCTATTTCGATGTTGCGAGTCCTCTGCTGTTGGGTAGAATGATGAAACCCAACTACTTGGTGCACAAACTTCAACCGTGCTATATTTATGTAGCAAGTGACAAGAACAAGTCAAAACTTTGAAAAGAAAAACACTCGCTCACCACAGCCGCCCTTATCCAGATAACAATCATCCATGACCCAGATTATATCCTGGAGAGGTTCTTGTCTTTGCGCGGAAGAAAACAAACTCGGCTTCTTTAGGGAAAAAAAGGCAAGGTGGCAGCTCATCTGCAGAAAGGATTTTAGAATGTTTAAGCCGAAACTGGAAAGCCTAGGAAGAATAACAAACAACAACAAAAAAACATAGACGGGTTGAAAAGGAAACCACCTTACCATGAATAAGAAACAATATCCCATCATCTCGCCAAAGAGAAATCTCATCAACCGGGTGCGGCTTATCTGACAAGCCGATCAGTAGCAAGAGCTTCTAGTGCTAAAGAATATCTCTCGCGGATGTATTAGTAACTGTTGTAATTCTGGTAGAAATGGAAGTAGTAGTAGTAGTAGTAGTAGTAGTAGGAGCAGTTGCAGTAGTACCATCGTTACACCCTGAGAATGAGTGGGACGGTCGCTGTTAGTAAAGTTTTAAAGCGCTTTATCACGCGACACAGAAGACGCAACAAAAGTTTTTTTTTTCCCCCAGCGTTAAGAATAGTGAAGGGTGAAGGATAAAGAAGAGGGCCACGTGATGATGGTAGTCCTAGCAGTCACAAGCATCCCTGCTGTTCGAGCACGATGTACACAAGGCCATGATGGTAGAAGAAGTGTCACACTGTAACAGGGGCCTATTGTGTGTCGAGTGTAAACTCGTTCGTAAAATCTAGGCTACATTTGATAACAATCTCATTATGGACCGTCGGGCTGGTGTGGCTATATAGCGCTTGTCAAACGAGGTCGCACACAAGGTGTGTTTACATTCCAGCTCACCTGTTCATTACTCCGTTCCGCAGGATGTGGCAGCGCAACAGTGTGGGTTTAAAATTTTGTTGCACTGCGTTAGGTCTCCGAATGGGTCAGCAGGTCCAGTGCCAGTTGTTTAAATCTTTTAATTACACCCATCCACTGAAGGGTCATCATGTGCGTGAACTCACCCGCACGAGGATGCTGCACATTCGGAAACGCTTTCCAGGAGGCGCATATTTCATTAAATCGTTCGGACGATTATATTCTCACCTTACTTGATCCCATTTGTCTGTCGACAACAATGGCGCATGATAACCGTGATTTCGCAGCACCTGTTGATAAGGGTGCAAAAAAAAAACAAGTAAAGATTCCAAGACAACTCTACCAAGAAGGGCCACAGCACCTAATCGATGTGTAGGGGTTACACGGTAATTCGGTCATCAGCACATGTTTGTCCCTTGACGTGAGCAAGACGCCACCACGACGGGAGGTATCAGTGCAAACCATAAATGCGACCTGCAGCTACAACGGATAGCCCAAAAACCATAGATTTCACCATCCGAAATTTGTCGCAAAAAAAGAAGCTGCAACATCTATCGGCCTGATCCGGTGAGAGTCCTAAGATTTGTGGTGCCTTTTTCTTCCTGGTCCTTGGTTCTCTGCTTCGTAATTTCCAAAAGAAGCTCAACATCCCATCGGGAGGCCCCTGTTGTGTGTTCCTATACTTACGAGTAAAGCTGTTGCTGACACCGTTTGGGAAAAAAAAACTGCAAACCACCCGAAAATCATGGGACGCGCCAGAAAGCACTCTCCCTAGATAGCTCTTTAAGTGAAGAAGAATGTTTCAACGAAAAGCAAAAGTGCGCTTCAGGTTTCAAATTTCCTAACCACTTCACCATTTACAACACCATAAGCAAAGCGAACACAACAGACAAAAAAAAAAGTACGAGTGACGGTTACATTCGGTTACCCCTCTTTGGGTGTCGTCCCGGGTAAGTTGAAGTGTCGGGTCTCGGATTTGGTCCTTTTGTTATCACTGTTCCAAAATCTTCTTCAGTTTAGACAAGGAAATTCGAAACAACAGCTACGACAAGAACAACAACACTGTAAACACGCTTGATCAACACTCGAAATGCAATTGTTTCCACTTCACGCAAGGATTACCGTAGTGTATAGAGTTTAAATTGTACAGCACCCTAAGAATATCTCTAATTGGCTAATCGAACTCTTCGTAGTTATACTGGCTTTCACACACACACAGACACAATAATTTTCCCGCAGCGACAAACAGTTGATAAACCGGCAGCAACTCCAGAATGCCTGAACTCTAAACGATTCTCGACGTGAGCAAAAATACTTGGTACAAAGCTACGCAGGCTTCGTACTAGCGCTACAAGCACGATGCCCTCTTTGATGTGGTGGAAGTTAAATTCATATTTTCAGCATTCTAACATTCCGCCGCCAACGGTGGGGATGGCATACTCCCTTGCGTCCACTGCGAAACATTCGCCCACACGCGGAGGCGGTATTTCCCCTCGACGCAAAAGGCCAAAACCCCCAATTCTGCCCAGTTATGAAGCAAACTTCTTAATTAACGTTATCGCTCTGTGACTTCTTCTCCAGATCGCTACGCCCGATTGCTAGCCGATTGTGCGGGAAATACAACGGTCCGCTTTGAAGCATTACATTAAACAGCAAGCATTAAAAATGATGGCGAAATGGAGAAAGTCCGCAACCGTCCCTACCCTTCCCACCGTCCCGTTAGAGATGTGTTCGAGAAAATCCCGGATCCCAAGCATACCGAAGCCTGGTCAGAAGACCCCCCACCGGAAAATGTTGTGCCAAGCTGAGACAACGAGAAAAACACGAAACAATTACGAACTCTAACGAATAATGGATGGAGTTAGATATTCAGGATTCGTTTGCTTTTTTCTTTATTTTAAGCATATAAAGTAATGTCCGGTTTTATTGTAGCTTTCTTATCTCGACCACTTTCCGAAGTTTAAATATTAAGGAAGGTAGGTAAAGGAAGGTACTAGACGTGCTCCCTAGTAGCAGGCCAGGAGAGAAGAAGCAGAAGGTGATATAAAGCCTCTGCCTACTAATAAACACACATTTCAACCACTGTTGCGGTAGAGCAGTGTGTTCTATCAAGCAGAGCAAGAGGAAACGAAAACATCCGGAGAGAGAGAGAAATAGAGATAGAGTTTCATGTATTGTGCAAATTATAAATTAATTAACTGGGTGCTCTTCTGTACGATAGGAAGAGATCAGTAGCTTCGTAGCTACCCTGTGGGCGAGAAAGTTATGGAGCCTACACAAGACAAGCCTTATTTATTCTGGTGAAAGTCTCCATCAAGCGTCCAGAGCACCAAACACAGAGATATGATTGCCAGTATTCGTTACATTAGCCGCGGAAATCCTGCAAATCGCAATATCACATTGCTGTTAGAGTACTGTGTTGAGTGGAAGGTATTGTATCTGTTAGGTTGCCTGGACCCCAAGCAGAGATAGCTGGTCCAAGGATAACGCGAATGTAGTTCCAAAACTTTCCCACTAGTCGCTGGTTGCTTCCAGTGGAAAGAATTACCCGGACACAATTCATTACTGTCTATTCGCTTACCTTGCCACACAAACGTATCCTATACACGCGAGTAGTATGATACCCTACACACGCCGCACTACTAGTGTAAGCATTTCCGGAAACACCACACACACACACACACATTCATCGAGCTACGGATCATAATCTTCCACCACATTGAACCCAACGAGCAACGGAAATTGAAACACCGGCCGGAAATGGATGTGCCCTAAATGGCCAGCGAAGTGTTATGGATACTGCCGCTTTGCTATAGGCAATTTGCTGAAGGGAATAAAGCACAGCAAGGCAAGTACCAGTGCAGTGGTAAGCTATCAAGCAGAGCAAAAACTTCACACAGATGATTCGGTTACTACTAACCATCACACAACTTTACGCTGTACTGCAATACAAATATGGTGAAATGTTCACAAGGTTTAGATTCTTCGTTTTTTCAGGTGTCTTGTTTGTTCAGTCCTTTTCTTGGCACGGGTGTGAGAGCGTGTGCACATGCTTTAACATGGTACCGGCATATTCACACGTCACCACCATTTTCTCCACAGGTACGGACAGTGATTAGTGTAGGCACTTCGTGCGTTGAATGAACGTTGAATCGGAAATTAGGCGAATGGTGTAACTCTTGGTACAACCGAACTAACGTTCCCAAGTCCATCTGTTTCACATAAAGGGCAAAACGGACGCGCCAAAAGCCAATCTAAAGATAATCAGAAACACATCGATGAGTTAGAGAATAGAAGTTATAGCATCCGCCGATGTAAAATTCGTTGTTATCTAACGTTCATTCTACTTATTAAATTCTCTAACCTTGCTTATCCTATCATGACTTGCTTAGCCTATCCTAAATATGAAAAACTGGAGTATGGAGTATATGTTTCATATAACTCCTGGCGTTCAACGAGAAAACTGTAAAGCAATGAGAAAATGCCTAATGGCTTTTGTACATTCTCCGCATAACAACATAACAATAAATACTTTGAACTAGCGATTTTGCTTCGTCAATCATTTTTTCATGATGAATATCTATTGCGCAAGTGAAACTTTCAACTAGGTGTACATTACGAATTAACAAATTCGTTGAATATTTGTAATTAGAGCTTGTTGGGTGGATTAAATGCAACCGTACTTCTCGGAACCGTGTATGGAATGAAGCAACCTTGGATCGCTTTTCTTGGAAACTGATTGGTTTCCTAGTCATGTTATCTGCTCCTTTATGAGCAGCAGCAAGTTAGGTGTTTTAATCCCACAGCTATAAAATAATACAACATTTAGAGTGATAAGGCTATGCAATCTAGAAATTCATGAAGGATGGTATTATTGGTCACTGACAACCTGACTGACAACCTACTGCCGTATGGATCAATGTATGGTAAAATGGTTGCAAAAGTAAGATGCGCACTATGCTCGTTAAAATTCGGTAAATTCTAGATTTTCTTCTGTTATGATATGTTTCATTTTCAAATTTCCTTTAACATTTTGTACCACTTCTTTGTAACTAAAACTTCAAGAGATCTTGGGCTGTCTGTTCTAGCTTCCTTTGCTTAATTTGTCCATAACTGTACAATCAGGCCAACGTACGTGGCAATCGAATCCTGTCATATCCGGATACTGACGCCGTTTCCATTCAGACACTAGCAGCGATATTGTTTATAGCGAAACTAGTATCTACATGGCAGGAACGGCTATCAAATCCCTTCCGGTAATGAGCAATTCATCAACCAACTAAGTGGTATTAATACGTTCAGTAAGTCATTAGATAGCTGGCATGACGTATAGCAGACCTGAAGCTGAGAAGAAGAAGAAAAAGATTTGAATGCATTAATGTTTTGAAAATACTTTATATTTATTATGGATATATATTCACGTACGAAAGTGTCAGACCTGCAAACGATACATCATTATACCGCCGATGTACATTTCTTGCGGCTTTGTAGGTGCACTTCGGTTGCAAATGTAGGTAGGTAGCAACGAAAAAAAAATCAACCACCGCTCTCACAAAACCTGATGAAAAAACCAAAAAGACATGAGAAAATACGATCGGATAGACTGCAAAAAAAAGGAAGTATTAAAATGGAACGATTGGCAGATGCAATAATGGCTGCCGGCTCACTAAAGCAGTGCGCGGCGTGCAAATGAAGTGTCACACGGGAATGAAGCGTGCAAAGTGAGAACTATAGCTGCGCGCACCAAATCGAATAACAAACATATAAAATCGAGTATAAAACATTGGCAATAAAACACTTCCACAAATGGAAAGAACCATAAAACGAAAAATAAAACCGATACCAACAAAGCATAAAAGCGACTGCATGGAAAAACAAAACTCACGCGGACGAAAGAGAATTTAATTAAAAATGATAAAACATATAAAATGCGATCAACGTTTCATTCAGTAGCGTGTGAGACTCTGTGTAGAGCAACAGAAAAAAAGGAAATAGGACACTCGCCAACACAACCCACTACGAAGAAACGCAAAACAAAAACTCATCCTACTGACACACATAAAATACGTTTCAATATTTCGAACGGCAACCGAAGAGAAATGGTGCAGCGAAACAGCATCAGCACATTACAACAAAGATAGCATTCGCAACAACACGTTGGCGTTCGATAGCCAGCGAACTTGCGCGTGTAAAAAAAAGGTCCATCCATCTGTCAACTGAGCCACCGACTGGAACACATTGAAATCAGATTAAGAACATGCCAATTTCCCCCACGGGTACGCAGTAAAAATCGTTGCGATGTAATTTTTGTGTTTTATTTCGCGTGTGTATAAACAGCGTACTACGTGGTTTTAATAAAAAAAACGGAACTGCACGTAGGGGGGGTGGCATTACCGGTTTCATTTGAAAATGATACCCTTCAACCCATTTCATAGCGTAATTTCCAGTCAAATCGTAATATGATTTTAAAGATGGGTAATAAAAACCGATATACAGGTATTACCACCGCAACATTAACAAAAACTGAGTCCTCATAGGTAAATACACATTGCGGTAGATCAATAAAACAAACCCTATGTAAAGAGTGTTATGGAATGTGTAATGAACTGTGTAATGAAAAACACACACTTATATGCCTAAAAGGCAAACTAAATGAAACATATACATTCAATTTTAATGTCATTTGGAAGGATTTAAAGTTACTTTTAAAACAATTCTATATATAGTTTATTTCGTCTTTTGAATTCTAACCTTCTTATAGCTCGTGCGTCATGCAAATGTAAAACGCGGTGAATTGGAAAACAATTTCTAATGGAATTCCACACTCTTAGGTCTCAATATCCCAAGCAGTTGCTTAGTATGCTTATACTATGAACAGCCCCTGCTGCTGAACATCCTCTCAAATGCGACTAAGAGGAATTCGTCAGTTTTGGGTAGAGTGCCCCAGGCTCGTATGGAAGTACTGGGGCTATATATGAACCAGGATGTGAACTGAGTTGTAGAAGATGATCCCAGAAGTTTCCTCCTCTGAGTCTAGGATTATTCTACCGCCAGGTTGAAGAGAATACACTGCCATGTGATACTGGTCATTATCATCCTTACAAGCCTAAAAAGAGCCTTTATAAGTTTTTACCCGAGATATACTGTCATATGCGATTATGAACCCAATAAAGAGATGTTAAGAGTGTAGTGTACCACCTCGGCCACCGGACCGCCTCACATCATATATTCATCTCATGCTAAATATTTATTCCTGCCAACGAAGAAATACAAAAAGAATGATTTTGATGACAAATTGGAAGTGTGTGACTTCTATACATTATATTTGAAAAGTTATGGATTGAATTAATATTTTAACGTTTAGAAATCGCTAAAAGATTATAAAACAGTAACTGAGGCAAGGTCAATAACCTATGGGATACCCTGTAATGTTGTAAAAGATGAAAATGCCTATCGATATCAATTTGCAAAAGGCTTTAGGCATGTTAACTTTAACCTAAATTACAACCCGCAAATACCAAAGTGTTCATTTACCGTCGCTGAAGTTCAATCGTACGGAAGGATCTGCAAGACACCCACAACCTAAACAAACCACGACGTGGTTTCATTAATTAACGACTAGCTAGACGAACTTCCTAATGATGCGCTAAACGAAGCCAACCATTTGGGCACCAATTTATGGAATCTATGAGGGATAAGGGCGCCGGCAAAGGACCCGCACTCTTCTAATTAACCTTTTCTTGTGTCACCCTTTTTCTGTCCCGTATCGTTCGCATCCTTTTTTCGCGTAACATTAACCCACCGTCCGCCGGCACGGTTGGTAGTCCAAGGGGAGCGTAGCGTAAACATGCAAGATGGTGATACACATGGGCTGCATCTTATGTTACGCCTAGATTCTATCTGGTCCAACCTTGTCTTGCGACGGTTAACACACGAAACTTAGGTGAGCTGAGCGCTCGTCCTCTCTGTTACCCCATGTACCGTCGCCTATTTTTCCAACATTCCATCGATCCAAGATTCGCTCGCCTGACGAAAGGCTAAACTAATACTGAACAACTTTATCCGAAGGCACTCGGAGTTGGCTATCTGGTTGCTAAATTTAATAATCCACTTGTAAAACTTGTACGACTAGAGCACTTTCCCGTCCGCTCACACGGGTGAACGTCGTCTCGCATACGTTGTTCTTATTTGTTGTGTGTTGGTAAGATATAGATGTGGCCAATCGAGAAATGAGGTTAGGTTACTAGATATGCATTGGCAATCTTACACTCGTCTATCGTGCAGATTCTTGTGCAAAACTTTACCATCCTCCTACCACTTGGGACTAATGGATGTGCAGGTTTTCAATCCTTCCAACTTTGATGTTATATGACTGGCACCATTTAGGGAGGATGGGCGCCAGGTACTCACCGACATATGTGTGAGGTAGAAAGGAAATAGCAATAATATGTAGACTAAGTGAATGATTGGAATGATTCTACCTTGTAATAAATGACAGACACTACGAGAATTTATATTGAAGCCAAACAAATTCTCCATAAAATAGCTAGAATTTATATAATAAAAAAAACTTATCATGAAACGTAACAAATAACCAATCAAATGATTTTTTTTTATCCTTTTAATTATATAAACATATTATAATCTCAACCTCCAGATCTCCAATATAAAAGCCAATGACTAAAAGATGCTTCAGAACATTATCGTATTTTTCAATCGCACAGCAACTCACTGGCTCATCGGAAGCAAATTGAGCAAGAGCCAGAAGAACCATATTATCCGCAGGGTAGAGTTATTGCCCATCACTTTCGTAGCTCTGTACGAGTCCAAGTGATAGACGTTCAATTCTCTGCTTAGGGCATGCTTCAAGGCGTGCATCACGTTCGTATATTTTCTTAGTACTCAAGATACATTGCATTTGCTAACGTCGAATTATATGCAATTGGTGTGGGATTTAATTTCAATTGAGCATACACGTTGCCATTAGGGTTTTCAGCGGAGGATGGAAATTAATACGGAAACCATAATCCTAAAACCGAATAATCTTGCCCAACCGTCGGTAAAGAAATAGAGCGTTATCGCTACGCTCCTACCACAGATCTTGCTGCGTTAATCATCGTGCTGAAGGATAGTGCAAAACAATCAATCAGCAGAAATTTATTTATAGCTTGTTTACATCAGCATTAGCCACTTTCGGTAAACGATGGTCTGTGAAAATCGCATGTCTTCATGTTGGACAGGGTGGGACAAAATGTTTGCAGCTGGTGCGTGTACTAAACAAAATTGGCTTACGGCGAGTGGCATAGAAAATAAAACTACTACAGATTCCTACATTCTGCTCAAATCTTACATTTAAGCAGCATTCTAAGAAAAGATCCATTAGCTTTGCGTTCCTTCACGATCAACTGCAAATCCATTTTGGCTTTAGAATGTTTTGATAAAGTATTCCGATAAAAGGATAACCTTATAAATGATAATTCCTTATGTAGAAAAACACAATAGCCTTATTTCAGGATATTTTTTTTAGTATAATATCTCAGTCTACAAGAACGGCGATTTTGTAACTAGTAGCAGCTGTAACCGTTGGCCCAGATGTGCTTTACTATATCCAACATTTTCACTCAGGTACAAAACTCGTAGTGCAAATAACTCTTTCATTGCAGTTCTTCCATTTGCAACTGTTAATGTATGCTAGGTTAACCTTATATTTCACAACTGCTAATCGTGTGCCACACACTGTCGCGTCATTGTGCTGCATAATTTACACTCGTAGCTTTGAAAATTGCGTGCCACTTCGTGCTAATGGCTCCAACCGGATCATAGACGTGCGTGTACGGGTGCACTATTCCACCAAACGAAACACCCGAAAGCTGTTCGATTGAAATGTACAAAAGGGAAAGTGCAAATTATAATTGAAAAATTACGAAATTATCCTGTCCCTCGGCTGTCAATTCACACTCCGCCGGAAGTTGAGAGCGTTTGACACGAACGGGCTATACTTTTACCCTTTTTAGGTATTCCTTAACGGAGCTAACTTTAACGGAGCAATGTAAGAACAATTGCATATAGATGCGTATCTGAGCAGGGGTGAATATCGATTTTTTCTGCTTATGTTTTCCATTCGTTGGAGTGGATTTAAACATTTGTTTAATTCGTGACCGAATGTACCCAGACAACGCCACGCTCTAATTCCGATTTTCCAACTCCTGTAATAATGTAAAAGCAGAAAAAGATTCGTAAGATATAATGTTCTATTTATGTATTGCTGCAGGTATAAATGTTATAGTGCAGTTATGTAATTAGAATAACGAAAGGGGTTGCGCATAGCAGTAGGTCTAACGACGGAAAACACAGTAACTGATTACATGTCAGGAGACCCATATTAGAACTGATCAAAAATTGCAGACGCTAGACCAAGAACTTCATCAAAATATTACAGAGATAGCAAACAGCCTTGTGATTGGATCCTTGGCATCGCATATGAGACTCCGAGGTAGAAACTTTGGGGATCATCTGCTAAAAATCAATCCAGATCCTGGCATACACTGATGATTCATACATTATTGGTTTGAGACTTTCTTACGTAGAAGCTTTCAGAAGCTTACCGTAAGATTGAACAGGCGGCACTGGGCCTCGGGTTGGAGATTAAAGAGGCGAAAATTAAAACGATGGTGACACTACTAGCCACCCTAATAATAAAAACCAATCAACGCAATGTACATTCATTTGACAGACATCGCGTAACATGAAGGCAGGCTTTACTCTATGTGTCTTCCCCGGGCATACCCTTATATGCTCTCCGGGCACACATATATATCCCTCCCTGCATTACGTTTGTTTGCTTGATACCTGCGATTATGCGACGCATAATTCACAATAGATTCAAATTGCATAAACTGTAATCGATTTGCGTTGCTCACACTTATCATTACACAACAGCAATAAGTACAAGCCGTTCTATATGAATAATCACCACGCCACGTCGAAATTAGTTGAACTTGTACCTGCAGCAAAAGCAAACGTAACAAATTAGATTAGAAGCAAATTAGAAATGAGCAAACCAAACTTCAGAGCAAAGTTTTATCAAACCCATAGGTAGGGAGAGCGGGCGGCCCGGTGGTAGATGCGACAGCGGCGCCGGTTTTCACACGGCAGGACCGGGGTTCAAGTCTCATCTGGGCCGTTCCCCCATAGTGAGGACTGACTATCCTACTATGCAGTAACAATAAGTCTAGTAAGCCAAAAATGGTAGACATTACCTAAAGAGGTCTGTCGCTCCGTGAGCAAATCAATAGAGATAGTAGTCCGAGTGGAGTATCGAGGATTGTTAAGACCGCGAAGCGGTTGTAGCGTCTGATAAGTAAGTAAGTATGTAAATAGTTCGAAATAGGCGTGGCCATATACTACTTAACTACTACTAACTTAACTAGTACTAAAGCGTGCGTTAGTGAGCCCGCTACGGCATAAGGGCGTGTTTACTATGGTAAAAGTCAGGAATTCGATTCTCGATTAAAGCTAGAGCGATATATATATTTTTTTCCTTATTAAAAAGGAAATTTACTAATATCCTTATGTTTATTCTCGCTTAACGGAGCACTAACTAACGCTAGTGAAACACAGCGATAGTAAACGACGACGAAAAATATATCAGTAGCAAAAGGATATCGAGTGTAACGGATTTTTCTAACGCCGAAAATATCGATTCTAAACAAACCGAGTACTCTGCGAGAAACCCCACCCGCGGTAATTTCTTCTAGACACTACTCGGTGACATGGTTTAGTCACTCCTATCCTTGGCTGCCCAACTAAGAGGCTCGTCCTGAGCGTCGAGGTCTGCCGTGTTCGACATTGGCAGAATTCCCCTGCCGTCTGCATAGGCCCCCGCAAGCCCAAGGCAACTAGCTTGAAGGCTCCATTCTTGTTGGTCGGAGTCCGGTGACAACGAGTGGCCAGTTACCTGCGCGACTGGTCGTTGTACGGCGGAGGCCAAGTGACAACGTCGTTAGGCCAAGAAAGACGAAGAAGATAGAGGGAGCGTTCGCAGGGTTTGGGGTGATAAAGTATAGAGCAAGGGTAGTCGTCCTTAGATCGGTCATACTAAAACCTGAGAAAACTTCCCCCCTCACGGACGAGGCTTGGGCTAGATAGAACATTTATCGTAATAATATTTGTACTTTCTATTGAATATTTTTAGTCTTAGTACTTACATGCGCCTCTGAGGCTTGGACTTGGAACGTTGATCTCACCATCGTGCAGCGAAATAGACTCGCCAGGCCAGGCTTTAGTAGGCTGGTCATATTATGAGTGATATCGAGGATCGATGGAGCACTTCTGTATCAGCTGTTTTGTTGTGCCTGGAAGGTAAGTAAATAAATAAGTACATTAGACTTATTTGAAATACATAATCTCTCCTAGTAAAAAGAAAAATAGTACACATATCCTTCTAACATCCTCCACATATCCTTCCAATAATCATCAAAATTTTCTACTTTTACTGTATAATGTACTTTTACTAAATGGAATAAAACGTTCGATTCATGAATTAATATTTCGATCAATCAATGGCTGTATCTACAAAATCATCAGAGTAACGGCTTAAGAATCCCTGGTAAAAAAAATCGTCCAAATGCGTTTTGACATTTACGTTAAACTAGATATTGAAAATCGCTAACTGTTATTTCTGAAGTAAAACGAACGTTAAACAAATTTATCCTGTAATAGTTGTCTGGGAAACATTGTCATGAATTTTTGTTTAGTGTCGAAAAAGATTGAATTTGAAGGTAGAATTAAAGTTCAAGAATGGCTTCAAGGCTACCGGTATACCGGCTCTCAGAACGATTCCGGAACTCCATTAGCTTATGCTTAAATCCAATGGTCCACAGAGTCTATTGGCACAGACACAAGAGCACACATTAAAGCGGACGTCATAATGAATAGCCCAAGTGTTATCAACAACCCTCGAATCCCACAACGTCGAGTAAGGGTTTCAGCATTAACACCAATATTTATGTAGTCAATATTTCGTACAAAAAACCCACAAACTCCTCCTCAGCATACCGAACACATACTTTGGCACTGTGAGGTTCTGCCGGGGCCGGTACCAATTGGTAGTATTTGTAAAACCGCAAAACCATCCTCCTCTTCAACTACGTCCGAATTCACCAATTCCGTAGTGTGAACCCTATCGACACCGTCAGCTCCAACACATACACACTAAAATTTCAGCGTTGGATGCCGAACAGCTACCACACCACATATCGCCCAACTGACCCACATCCGCATTTTGTTTATGTTATGGGTTGGTTTGAGCGGATGTGTTTGTGTCCTCGAAAGATGCAAACCGTTCCAACTGCGTGGTGGATCGTCCTCATCGTGTATTTACTCCGTACCATCGAGTTTTAGAACGAATGGCTTGAAAAGTTTCCCTAAATTAAATGCTACCGAATACGATCTGCAAATAAAACAAGCGTCTCAGACAACTCGGAACGGTTTCAGACTCCGCTGGGCAAAGGGAAAACATCCTTTTCAGCATGTCCGGCACTGGGACAACCAGAAAAGTTAGGCGTGTGTCAAACCCAATTAATCACACAACCACTCAGTATGGGATGTACCGAGAATCAGCATCGAACGAACCCACGTTCAGGAACGGTCCTGGATAATGTTGACGTTGTTGGTGACGGTTCGACTTTTTCCACACCTACCCCGTAACGAACCCCATAACACAGTGGGACAAATTGTAATTGCGCTCGACAGACATTCTAGTGACATATTGTGCTTTTTGTTGTTTCCTTCTCTAAGTGATACAGTAACCGAACCTATTTGCTCGAACTATCGCCGAGAGAGGAAGCTTGTGAGTGGGCATATCGACAACATCGTCAATCGTTTACATGATTGTTGGTTTTTCTCTTCTTTCTGGTTAACATACTGCCCATGTGAGCACGGGTTTTTTGAAGGTTATGATAATAAATCCTATAACAATACTTACAATAGTTTACGATGAACAAATTTATTTGTAGGATATTTAATTTAAATTGTAAATTCAGGTCTACAAACTTTAAGATTTTACAAGAATGATAATTTCTATTAAATACCGAACACTTTTTAAATACAACATAAGTTATATCACCTAAAATGTAAGAATAAAAACTGCTCCAAAGAGTTGATGAACTAATATTTTTCTGAAATGTTATTAGGGATCAAAACATCGATATGTTATCCTGGATTATTCTTTTTCCTTTGACATAATGCTAGACACAATGCGACGTAATGTGATTGACACAATTATCAACATCACATATGGGTGGAAAATGGATGATCCAAAGAGATTGACTTTGCTTGTCTTCTCTTAAAATTGGAACTAGAGTGCGTCCTCTCACAATACTCGGAAATGGAGATTTCTATCTATACTATACGATATATACCGCGACGGTCAAAGCTTTGACTTTATAGAACAGTCATGCATCTAGAACACATCAACACATCAAGCACCGGTTGATTATGTATGTCATAGGGCATCGCGACGGATGACCCAACCCGTTAAGTTTTTTAAGCCATTCTCATGCCTAGGTTATTCGTGACAGGTCCAAATTGAACTGAAGTGATGGCTGTGATAGGTTTGTCTGGTGGAGATATTGGATCCGCTGATGACGGTGCTAGACCGTGTCACCGTGACCGTGACCAAAACCAAAGCCACCTTCAACGACCGTGACAAGATATATATGAAATAAATATAAGCATGTGGCAGCCGTACCGTTTTGCGAACGGTACTGTTCCGCAACTGGTCGTATACCAGTACTGTTCCGTATCATCCACACGCACTACTAACAAATCGCTTCTAACACAATTACTACCACATATTAGATTACTACGTCCTTACACATTTACATTAAGTTAATTAGCCAATACTACACACATACTAATACTGTACATTTATACTTTTCATTACACTTCACATTACACATAAGGATTTTATCGTTAAGTTTCATTTTTTATAATAAAATTAAGTTAGTCTAAGCGCGCATCTCAAACCGATCATTCATCATTGCCTAAAGCCAGTAATATCACACGAATAAACTAAAAGCATATACCAAGTGCTGGACCGTGGCGATGCGTTGGCCGGGTTGACCCAAGCCAAGTGTGTTAGCTGTGACGATAAGACATGAATTAGGCTATTTAATCGCACCGAAAAGTGCCTTAGAGGGCAGCAGCGAATCACTTGACTTACTCCACAACTGTTTTAAAGCTATCTCCAAAATCAGCTGGTTGTTTTTATACCAAGAGTGCCGGTGGAATACGCTACGGCTCTGTGTAAGTGTAGTATTCGTAATTTTAAGTAGTTCCAAATGTGATTAATTAGAAGCAGCATTTAAGCAGCTTTTCACAGAGCCCGCACACTAAGCTTACACTGTCCCAGCATTCGTGTCGGTCGAGAGCATTACATTAAAATCGCATCGTTCGTTGTTAAATAAGCTTCTACAACACTTCCTATTAAACATATAAGTACATTACATTACAGCAGCAATATTGCTCGGTCCGTGGTATATGTTAGAACCCAACGACCACACTCCGCAATTAGCCGACTACGTGCAATATTCAATATATCGCAACGCTCTTTACAGTCCTGTGAAATCCTATTAAACGCCTAATAAACCCCTTCCATTTCATCTTTCCTCCACCATCGCCATCATTTGCTCGCTCACGGCGCCAACGGAAGTGTTATGATAAATCGACACAAATTAATAAACGGTTCGTGCCTGCCGGCTAGTGCGCTAATTTTGAGAACCGTTGCCCGAACTGCTAGGTATCCCCCGATCAGCAAGAAAAAAAAACACGCGCTCACATACACATAAATCCGAGGCGGCCACCTGGGACAGCCTCCAACACGCTCGACCGGGCACACTCAAAGTGTAGGTTTCAATCGAAACGAAGCTTTCAATTTAATTATAATACAACGAAAGCGTCCGAAAACTGACCTTTTCTCTCTCTCTCTCTCCATTCCCTACTCCATCACTAGCCGTGCCGGGTTGCATGCAAGTGCACACCATTCACCTTAGCGCCCGTGATGAACCTGGCAAATGATTAGATTAGAGGGCTCCGGGTGCCGGTCGCTTCGCTCGCCATGGAACGAGCGGTTCGCGATTGGCTTCGACACTTTATTCCAACAGCTCGTGGCGATGATGATGATGGTGATGATGAGCATAAAGACGGCGAAGATGATATTATCGCGAGCGTGGGGGGCGGTAGCTGCCCTGTTTGCTCGCGATATTCAATTATTACTGCCGATCACGCAATCTATGTTTTGCGTTCACGTGGATTTTGGGACGTGGCAGACATTGCTCTTGTGTTATATATTCCACGTTTTTTGCGTCACTCCCTTACTTCATAAAAGCTGTTCCCTGTTGGCGGCACCAATCTTGACCACTTTCAAAATAGGTAGATACCTATAGTTGAAATAAACACCGTCATATATTATGCATATCAGACATTTCCGCATTCGGCTAATTAAACGGATGTTCCATGTACGTTATGCTAATAAGTAATGCCTGCGAAAGAAAATGGAAACGAAACTTTGTTAGTTTTGGTAAGCAAAAGATTATCAATATCGAACGCTTGTCAATCGAGAGTCGTGATAGGGTTAGATAGATAGTTTAACAATATTGAAACTTTTATCCAAATTCGGTTCAACGTAAGAGATGGAATGTGAAATGATAAGAAAAAAGTATAAAAACTAAACAAATAAATCAAATACCGAATGTTACAACAAACACGACATTATGATGGTTCCATGGTGGGTGGAACAGCGTTTTATATTGATTTTATATCTATTCAAATGTAGGGTTAGTGTTCGTGGATGAAAACTTCTTCTGTTTGCTCTTTTGCACTACAATCTCAGACGGTCTTGGCATTCCATGCGTGGCTTCCTTGATTTAATTAACCCGTATTGCTTCCGCATAGGTTTAGATACCGGTCAGGCTTAGCATCAATAGCGCTACTACGCTAATCGTCCAATTCCACAAGACCGATCCCATTTAAGGTACTATCACACATAACTCAATTTTTAAAATAATGTACGCGTGTGCTTTGGCGATCATCCTTGGTATACAGAATGATCCCACGATTAAGATTGTTACGGGTAGAATAAGAGAGAAGTATTTGGGATTTGTAAGTCGTATGACACTTTGTTTCACTTATTGAATTTTAGAGTTCGCGGTGAGGTGTAGATCGTAACTATTGTTATGAGCCCTGTAGAATTGTCCCTGTAGAAGGAAAGGGAACGCAATACAAGGAAGAGTTGTCCTCATGTATGCTGACGATCTCCTTCTTCCTTCCTGTGCCCTCGACTACTGATTGTTTTCGTCTCCAGAATTTCTTCGATGTGTTTTCTGTTTGGTGTGGTTCAAACGGACTGTTACTTTGTCCGCATAAGTGTATTGTGATTTCGTTTGGTCGTTCTACCCATATGATCTTGTGGAAGTACAGATTATGTCTCATCGGCATTAACCGAGTATCCTCTATCAAGGACCTCGGTGTTTGGTTAGATACGAAACTCACATTAAATGATCATTTTCTTTACACTCTCGGCAAAGCTAACCGTATGTTGGGCCTCATCACCCGTTTCTCGTCTAATGTTCGTGATCCTTTTTGTCTGAAATCATTGTATTGTTGCTGGGTGCGATCGATCCTTGAATATGCTTGCGTGGTTTGGTCGCCAACGGGGGTGACGGCGATGGCTAGGTTAGAGCGTGTCCAGCGCAAGTTCACGAGACTTGCAACTCGACGGTTCCTCTCGGATTACCCCGAGGCGACTGTTCCCTCCTATCCCTATCGCTGTCGCTTACTAGGCCTTGATTTGATGCAAATCGTCCTTTATTGCAGGACTTCTGCCCAATTCCATAGATGCCCCTACCATACTCTCCTCTATCAACTTTACGCATCTTCTCGTCACCTGCGTATGAGACCCCCTCTCCATATCCCAACAAGGCTTACGAGTTACGGCCAGAATGATCCTCTCCTTAGAGCGCAAGTAGCATTTATTAACTCTCAAAATCTGTTTGACTATCATATCCCGTTGTCTCTGTTTCGCTCCCGTCGCCATGCTCCCTCTTCCCTATCCTTTCCTTAAGTTAGTTTAAGATACATTGTTTAGCCTTTTACGGCAGACTATTGTTAAGAAATAAATAAATAAATAAGAGTTATGCACGTACTAGTGCGCATCCGGTGCGATGGGTACACAGCCAAATTCTACCGTATTGCACTGGTACTTCTTTCTCTTTGTCCGTTACATCCTTCTCTTTGAGGGAGGTCCGAATTGTGTGTTTGTGAAAGAAAATACTATTAATCGTTACTGGGGGAGTTGTTAGTCTTTTCTAACTATATTATGTTCAACTTCAGATAGATAGTTTTTGTAATGGCGGTCATTAGCTTACTTGAGATGATTGTCTACTGCATGGCTTTGACTGGAGATTTTGTATAACAATGTCGATCATGTACAGGACCTTCTTTAGCATATCAGTCGGTTACTTTAACCCTTGGGCCCAAGATGAGTAACACAAATATTTGTTAAGTCCACGGTGCTTTCTCATCAGTTTCTGCTGCATTTGATATTACCACTCACATGACAGTCAAATGACTGAGACCCAGTCAACATGTTGTCAATATGTTGTTAAAATCGAATATGATCAGCGGTATAAATGTGCCAGATCCTTAGTCTTGGATTCGAGGAACAGCGCTAATATTACGACCAATTACGTTCCTAGACTCTTTCAACTGCTCTGAATACTATCAATATTTCGATTTCCTCTCTTACATGGATAATTTTAAAAGAAGAATTAGATCGCTTGTGAAACAGTAAAAATTAACCCATTTTAATCAATCGACACTAAAATCCCAAATGTAAAGAAGATATTCCACAATAACAAAGACTGTTGATCAATCTACTCGTTCTATTAGCCCATCAGCTATCCTATCTAAACGAATCACCGGATGCGAAGATGGAGTTGAGTGAGTGAGCGAGTTTAAAAAAAACCTTTAAAATATTTCTATCAAGGAATCCCAGCTCAATTCACCGTCGTCAACCCTCACATTTATAGAAAAAAAGGTGCTGATGTTATGTCCACGGTACGTCCGTTATGATTCTCTCTTGTGTTACGTTTGCTTTCTGCGTCCGCTAGCGATCATCACTAATAGAAATGTAACCGTTACCGATCACCGCATGCCGTTTGATAAATCACAGCCGGTGATGATAAATGAGCCCCCCTCCACCCCACTTTATAGCCGGTCAGACACACCTATTAGATTAAAGCTTCTCGAACGGTGGCTTATCTGGCAACGCCACGTACCACAACGGTTATGATCTGATTCCTCACTCGGTTACACCTTCTTCTCGTAGCAATCAAACCCCGAAGCGACAAAATTAACGACAGCTGAAGAAGAACAACACAAACAAAACCAAAATTCAAACATTAACGACTTGATCTCCCGGTTGCCGGGAAAGCAGTCACGCTCAATTAGCATATCGCGGCGAAATCGGGAACCCTCTTAGCAGTGGCCGATTAAGACGATCGGTGGTTCAATCTGGGCACGCCGTAGCAATTTATAGTAGCCGCGTACGATGCGTCGTTAGTTCGAGGTTCCGCTGCTAGGGTCTAATCTGCCTAGTGCGCAGACCAAAGGAAGTAATCTATTTTTTAACGACCCACCCAACAAAGCGCGATCGATAAATCAATCCTTTTCTTTGCGCGCTAAAAACTTCAGCGTTTTTCAGCGATAGGCGACTTGAGACGTTGATGCGACTTAAAGGGCAACATTAAAGATAGCATCACTTGCCGGCGGTGCGAGTGATGCAGGCAGCTGTTCAACTTTGTGCATAAATCAATGGAATACGAACAACGTTACGGCTTTGGCGGTTCTGTTTGAAATTCGGCCATCTTTTTATTGCTCTCCTCGGAATGTCAATATTTTGACGCTTGGCAACCTCAGAGCGACGGTATGCGTAAGTATGCCGGGGTTAATGATGCAGTTTTTGCCGGCGAAATAAAATCGTAAAGAATACAGAAGCCCGTACCTACCGAGCTGGGGCTGGCTCGTGCTTATGCAAATCCTTCATCGGGTTGTAGCCCATCCCGGGCAGAGAGCAACGACGAACAAAACATCAAAACATCGTTTTACCGTCCGTTTATGACCGTTAAAGCTGCTTAAAAGCTGAGCCGCTCCGTTTCGTACACTGCCGAGCCGGTCAAGACGCTCATACATAAACATTTGCCTTCAACGGGTGGACGAAATGCAGAGCAGGTATACTTCCACACTACGGTTCGCGAGTGTTACCCCGCAATAAACTACAAACGCTACCGAAATTGTTGTCGCTACTGTGACAGCGCGACTGGAGAACGAAATACGCGTCTGTTGCCGATGAGCCGTAATCGGATTAAAATTCATAATTCATTCATTGAAGGTGCAGCTCGTAGACATGGATACGTTGGTCTAATTTACCGAGGGCACCAAATACACCGCGCCACCGGTAAATTCGAAGATGGCAAACGAACAAGCCACTCACTCACGCTAGATTATTATAATGTTAGATTCGTCTGAAACTAGAGAAAGAAAAAAAATCGTAAAAAGAGATTAATTTATGCAGCTTCATCTTCACAAGTACACTATTTATCGGTAATTAAAACAACCACAGTAACGCTCTTACGATCGTTAGTAATTACTGTTGTGACCCGGCCTGCCGATCCCTGATTACTGCAGTCACTCACCGCTGACAATCCTGCCAGCGTGTTGATGTGTTTGTGAGAGCGGTAGATCTGGGTAACGTTGCCAGGGGCAATGAACGAGAGAGCCTGGCGTGTAAGCGGACATTCTTCTGTTAACGGTCCTCGGGACAAGCGGTACTTTTAATTGTAATATATTGTATCTGTTTTAAGAAAAAGGGTTTAAGTGCTTCGCGTGTTATTTATTAAATCTCCGTGTTTTTATATCACGACCTTTCGTCTACCCGTACAACCCAAAGATACAAAAGTGGCGACGAGTAAATTCGGACAATTTTATTTTACTAAGCGACAATTTTTTAACGTGTGTGTAAGTGTATGTGCTTGTGAAAATTCCGCGTCCACCGTCTAAGAAGCGAAGGATGAGCACCAACGACAACGGTGCATCGGATGGAGCTAGCACGCTTCTTTAATAGAAGAGATGACCTGTCTACCGTGGGGGATTGTGTTCTTTTTAGAGAGAGAGTGGTGATCCCGAAAGAATTACGAATGCGGTGCTTGAGTCAGCTACATAGAGGGCACCCAGGGATCCAGCGTATGAAGTCCGTCGCTCGCAGCTATTTATACTGGCCGTCAATTGATGAAGATATAGCCGATTGCGTTTCCACCTGTTCATCCTGCATGGAAGTTGCCAAATCGCCGCCCCTAATGGAACCAAAACCATGGCCCAAGACGTCTAAACCATGGGAAAGAGGGCAGGTGCAAAACTCGTCAGCGATAACGGAGCCCAATTCACTAGCGACGCTTTCCATGATTTCTGTATACAAAGTGGTATTGAGCACGTAACAACGCCACCCTTCCATCCGCAATCTAATGGGCAAGCCGAGCGCTTCGTAGATACCCTGAAACGAGCCCTGAAGAAAATCCAATCGAAGGATACATCTACGGAAGCGGCTCTCGACATTTTCCTTCAAGCATATCGTTCAACCCCACATCCTGCCTTAGACAAACGCACACCAGCTGAAGCCATGTTTGGGCGAAATATCAGAATCGCGTTAAACCTTCTACGCCCAACACTACACACCGAAGCCGACCAACGTGAAAATCAGCAACCGTTAGCAAGTAGGCAGTTTCAACCCGGAGATGCTGTCTACGCGAAAATCTACTCGCGAAATGTTTGGAAGTGGGTTGCTGGAGTGGTCTCCAAACGTATCGGGAGCGTGATGTACGAGATCATCACTGATGGACGTCGCACTCATCGTCGGCATGTAAATCAGCTACGCAAACGCACATCGAGCTGCCGAAGAAGTCTTACCAGCGAAACAACTAAGCACCGGCTGCCGCTAGACATGCTTACCGAAAAGGCACCAACACCGAAGGCACCAGTGGAACGGAACAACGATCCGTCCAGCACACCACAGCATCTATCTTCCAATGGGTCCCCAACGCAGCAGACTGTACAACCTCTGCCATCTACATTCAGGACCAGCAACAGACAGCCGATACAACCGCCACGCCGTTCTTCTAGGCTTAGAAGACCTCCGCGTAGGCTCGACGGATATCGGCTCTACTAAAGAGGGGGAGATGTTGTGACCCGGCCTGCCGATCCCTGATTACTGCAGTCACTCACCGCTGACAATCCTGCCAGCGTGTTGATGTGTTTGTGAGAGCGGTAGATCTGGGTAACGTTGCCAGGGGCAATGAACGAGAGAGCCTGGCGTGTAAGCGGACATTCTTCTGTTAACGGTCCTCGGGACAAGCGGTACTTTTAATTGTAATATATTGTATCTGTTTTAAGAAAAAGGGTTTAAGTGCTTCGCGTGTTATTTATTAAATCTCCGTGTTTTTATATCACGACCTTTCGTCTACCCGTACAACCCAAAGATACAAAAATTACAATAAGAGAACATTTTACTCGTCGAAAGGAGTATCCTAGAAGATTCAATTTGCTTGTTATACAAAAACAAATAATTGCAAAACAAAATATGGATAGATTAAACTCGTAATGCTAGTCGGATAGATTAAAAGCTTAACATCTTCGGCGAGGCCCCCCTAACCGGCGAGGCCCCCCTAACCGGCGAGGCCCCGAGCGGCCGCTCCCTCCGCACCTAGGTTAATCCGCCACTGCGTATTGTGTGTGCTTCCCCATTTTGAGGAAATGTGTAAACCCATTGAAAAAAAACATCAAAATCTCAAGCTTTGATTAGTGTTTTTAAAGTAAATATAATTTATACAACACAAACAGTCCTTCAAAAACGAAAGTCAGCAAAAGCCCCAAAACATGCTATTTTCTAACGTGCTGCATATGCCGTTAACTGATCAATCTCAATGTTGACGCTGGTTGACGAAGCATGAAAATCGGAAATAAATGATCACCGCATACAATAATCCTATCATTACAATGCGACTATCTTCTTCTCCTTCTCTGGCACTACAACCTCTGTAGGTCTTGGCCTGCTGGCAATTGCTGGCTCTCTGTGACTTAGTTATACCCGTAGCTGGATAGTCAGTCCTGCGTCCGACTATACTATTAACAAAATGTTTCATCAATATTTCACCATGCAGTACATTTACACCCTTTATCACCGTCAGCCATTGGATAGGTTTGACGATTTTGGTGCGGTTTTGAAGAACGTTTCAATTGAAAACTCTCTAAGGATTTACTGCTATTGTCCGTGAAAAGCATATTTACCACAGCATGAATAGGGTTTCTATGGTAGAAGAGTTCGTATAGCCGCTTTGAATGCATGGCCGCTAACATAGCATCGCTAATGATTCGAATGTGAAGTGAATGGAAATGGAGATTGTGATTCATTCAAAATTGGTTTGCCTAAAGCTATCTCAATACCGAAAGCAAAGTTATCACATTGTATGCGAATATTCAATAAAATACACAATGACACTTTAGAAGGCGTTTAGAGAAAATTAACGCTTAATGCAAAAGAATAAAATTAGCTTCAGTCAAAACTTTTATTAATTATGTGATGCTGTGAAATGTAACCTTAGACTAGAGCTAAAAAATTGGATATTTACAATATCGCACAATTAACTAGTGTATGTGTTGGAGCACTGGACATATCTGGGTTGGATTAACGATTCGTAATAAGTTACGGACTGAAAATTAACTTACTTCCCTTACCAAATAGATTGAATCCCAGATATATTGAGCATGTTGTTTGAAATATGACATTAACTTCATATGTGTGATTAGCATTTCCTGCTCAATTCGTTCCTTTTCTTCAATGCAACGATCGAACCTGAAATCAAATAAAGTTTTTTATAATACATTTTGGTGTTAATTACAGGGTTAAAACGAGCACTCTTAATTATTTTGTCTTGCGTGTACTAATATAATAAGGGCACGCAACGGCGAGTAGGCCCAAAGAACCTACTAAGTTGATTTGGTTCTCTCCTAAAAAGAAAATGGTTCCCTTTGTTCCCGAAAAAATGGATTTTTCATATCACTACTTCGTAATGTACGGTACAAGCAAATCATACTACAAAAAAGGAATAAATAAGAGAACAGCGTGTAGAATAATAATCGGTATAACATCTGATGCGTAAAATGTAGTGTTGGGTAAATGTGATTCAGATTCATGAATCTGAATGAATCTTAGAACTGAATGAATGACTCTGAATCTCTAATATAAAGATTCATGAATCCCCAAAGATTAAGACGGGTCTTTTTTGTATAATTCGTAACGTTACAAATAATCATAGGAATAGCAATACGGCCTGGCCGTTCTACGTGAATAAAAAAAAATAAATAAATAATCATAGGAATAAACCGTAACGTTACAAATAATGATCGTAACGATCATAACATTACAAATCGTACGATCGTAATGATCGTAACGTTACAAATAATCAATACGGCTTTCGGCTGACTGACTATGCACCTATGAGAAAAATTAAACCAAGGAAGTCAAAAGATGGCAAACCAAGATCACGCAAGGTTGCAATTCCAAGGAGATCTTGACGTTTAATTTCTGGCTTCTTTGACTTGTTTTTATTTTATATTTTAAGTCTTACGCATAGAGAGATAGCCCGGAGAGGCTATCAGTCTTACCTATACTGAGCCATCTGTCTGTCGCGGCTACGACACTATCCATATCTTTTGTATTTTTTATAGAAAGTTATAAAAACTTGAAAATGATTAACGACAAGTTGAAGGATTTCTAGTGGAAGCGCTTCTGATTTTAATCCGTTGGGATTTTTCGTTTCGTACTACAAGCTAGCCAAACTAAAGGATTGTAAAATATTTCATCAAAACCAATCCATGTCCGTAATAAAAAAAATTACAGCATATACCCATGAGATCAGTGTCAACTGGCTGTGACGGTTTTGAAAACATTTACATGGTGGTATTATTGGGAATTGTGATTCTAAAACATTAGCTATACTTAATCTACATTAAAAAATAGTTACCGTAAAAAATCAACAATTATAATTTTGCTTACTTTTCTGGAATTTGAAGTTGTAGTTGAACGGTAGAGGAAGTGATATTATTTGGACTTAAACAATTTTATGAGAAATATCGCTCGAGATAGTGTTTTTTTTTATTATTAGCATTATAGTATGTCCACTTAGTCAATAAAGATAAAGAAATTTATTCTACTGAAAGACTTCCATTAGTATTTTGACGGTATAAACAACACTTAAATAGTATTTACTACGCAGAATACGGAACACTACTGCACTTCTACTACCGTTTGTGAAGGCAATATTGTATGTATGAACTAAAATCTTGGGGCGGCCCGGTGGTGTATACGATAGCGACGCCGGTCTTCACGGGTAAAAACGGGTAGTCTGCTATTTCTAGCTTTGTTTGACCTTGTATTACCCGCAGCTGGATAATCAGTCCTCAGTCATCAGCTGTATAGTCAACGAAATTAAATTTAATTGATGCTTATGATAATCAGCTGAATAGTCAGTCCCGAACGGGATTCGATCCCACGCGGCAGGGTAAGACCGGCGTATCTACCGCCTTTTGCTGCCGAACCGTCCTAAAAATATTCCCCTATGAAAACTACAAATTCCTTTCACTGGTAATACCACAAAACAAAAATAATAGGTACAGAATAAACGCTTTATAGAACACGAATAGAAAAAAGCCCATCGAAGCATAAACTAACAGAGTAATATTTAAGAAACATTTTTTTTTTAAGATAGAAATACGGCACCCTGCCGTCATAGTGGAATTTAAATAAAAGATTTCCAAGATAACCGAAAATGATAGCCATTATGAACAAAAAATAAGATACGTTTAATAAGTGCAAGAACGACAGTCGTCCTGTTGAAAGTTGAAAGGAATCTCAGATTATGAAAAACCTATCTTGGCAACCAACATTCACGGGATCATTTTTGACTTAACATTATCATTAAGCATTATTATAGGTTTATTTAACATTAGGACCTATACAACCGCATAAATCGGAGTTTAATGATCTGTTCGAAGGGTTCCCCTCAACAATCAATAAATGTCACTGCATTCAAAAATGTTATGAGTCAGTTACATAGTCAGTTTTACTTTCCAGTTACTAACAATAAAGTTATGAAAATGTTGTGTTTGTGATATTATCGATATTATTTTCGTAAACAAATAACGATTCCAAATAACAGTCGAAAAAACGATCAATTATTACCCGAATGACTAGCGGACCCACATCATTCGTCCATCAGACGATCTCATGCTGAAGACATTCGCCAATCGATTGTAATGTTAGTTGATTCTCTCGTAACACTTGCCTTACGTTTATGTTGATGCGGCTGTATTGAATGTATTGCTCGACTGCATTCCACAGCTCATCTTTCGACTGTTCTTGTGGCAATTCAATCGACTCCCATCGTTTAGCACTGTTTCCCATTTTCTCGGGCAGCTCCAAATCGGTACAAATACGAGGTACCGCATGATAACACAGCCTACTTTCACCAGTCATAACTATAATGTCACCGCTTCGTAATACGATTGCATCCGGTTGCTCATCGCGACTAAGGCCACCAATCAAAAACACAGCAGGCTGTCCAAAGCTACATAAAAAAAAAGAAATCGTTAATAAAAAAAATCCGATTAAGATACAAGCCTTAAACTTAAATATGTGTACCTGAACGAAAACAATGGCGCTGTACGATCATCTTCTGAATGATCCGTGTGACCAGCAAGCGTTGATCCGATGGGATAATAATTAACGATGGCCGCTTCTGGTGAAAAACGATCATAGCCAAGTGCGGTAGCCACGTATTGCACTAGCGAGCATAGATCAGATGGGAAGCTTTCCTTGCGTGCCTCATCATATGTCTTATTGGTCCAATCGTATTGGTAGCCTAATGTGGCCCAGCGCAGTTTTTTGACAATTTTTTTACGTTCGATTGCATCCGGAATGCTTTGTATCATCTCCCACCAGGAGCATTCTACATTATCGGTTGATTGGCTCGTGTTGCTTAGGTTAGTAGTATTGGGATAGGCCGGATAATTTACCAAACTTTGCTTCATCCAGTACCGCTGTCCCTCGCAGGTGAACGGATTTGCCAACAGTAGTAATCCTGGTCTGGTTGACAGTTTATATATTTTCCAATCGTTTGGTGGATGTAAACCAGGAAAAATACTTTCATTGGTGAGGCTCAGCTGCACAGGCTACAAGAAGAAATAATCATAGAAATATTAAACTGATTCCCGTATTACACTACCATAATACTTAACAAGTATTTTTCCCTATGGCTTCCTGCCTTAAATAATTCCCCATTGAGGTTACCCAGCTAAAAGTAATGTTGTATTGTTTCTTTATACCCATATCAACGTGTATCAACATACCTGTAGACTAGGATGGTCAATACCAATAAGTAGCACATTCTCGAACGTAGGTGGTGGATTTCTCGCTTTGTAGTATTTAAAGGATGTTTGAAACATTGTATAATCAGTAAACAGCTCGTCTGTTATAACAAAGATGCGGTTGTGATAATTTCTGCCCCATGTAGAAATGTAATCTTTCAATCCTAAAATATTAAAGACCGTTGAAATATTAAAATAGGATACGAATATACAATCACAATGCACTTGAATACTTCAGTAAAAGTCACACAAATATACAAACCATTTAGTGTATTCCCTTTAAATATTCATTATTTTATGCTGATTCCATCGAGCCAGCTTAATCCCGGTTTGTTTATTTATCTGTTTATTATGTGTTTGGTTTGACACATGCTACACAGCTGATTTGTGCATCTGTCATTCGTTCTGTTTATACCTCAATTCAAATGGACCGTTAATATCACAATATATCAATATTATTAGAATAAATTCGATTTCCGATTCTAGTTGAACAATAAAATACCCTTTCCTTTCACTATTTATAAACCAAAACTTTTTCCACAACATTTTGCCGTAGCAAAGAATGTGTTGACTTCCTTAAAGATTATTAGTAGTTTTTTTTCATTTGGAACGGCCTGGCTGTATTGCTTAAAGTAGCATCTGATTAATGTGCGGAAATTTGCAATTTCCATTGTCTTGCTAGCTGCTTTGCGGCACTTCGCATCACCTTTCCGCTTGCCGTCATAGGTAACTGTTCCACGAAAATGACGCCACCCCGCAACCATTTCTGTTTTGGTCGCGTTCGACCATCCACAGTCCGGGCGCAATGTTCTATCACCATCTGCTCAGTAAGTGCCTTAGACAAGGACGCTGATTCGTTCGCTTCACGTACAATAAGCGCTGTGGCAAGATCATTATAGCAATGGTCGGGATCAGGCAGCCCGACAACAACTACGTATCGCACACCCTCTAGCTCGGCAATCAATTCTTCCAGTTCGGTCGGTGCAATCTGGAATCCATCGTACTTGAAAATTTCGCGCTTACGATCCATTAGATACAGGAACCCATCAGCATCGAACCTAGCAATGTCACCGGTACGCACGAAACCTTCCGTACCATTTGCTACTGCTGCTTTACTCGCCGATTCATCGCCATGGTAGCCAAGAAACGGGTGAACAGGACGAACAAGCAGTTCGCCGTTTTCATTCGGACCCAGTGGCTGCCCATTTTCGTCAACAATCTATAAATGAAGTAAAGTATGATAAAGCAGATCTTATCGAACGATTTGTGCGTTGCAGAATTACCTTTGCTCGGACGCCCGGCAACAGAAAACCAACAGAGTCCTCCCTAGGCACTAGCTCATAAGCGATATTGCCTGTTTCGCTGGTGCCATATCCAACAAATGATCGTCCACGTCCAGCAACCAGCACTCGTCGGTTGATTTCGTCACGTAACCGCTTTGGCACTGTGCTACCACCGATAGCGAAGAGTTTGATAGATGCTAGCCGTTCGGTTGGAGCTATTGTTCTAACAATATCGCTTGCCATAGTAGGTGTAACTAGCAGCACCGTTACATGATGCCGTTTACACATCTGTATAGCAAGTTCAGGTGTAGCAGGCTGTGTTGTTATTATGCGCCGAATACCGTTCAGCACGCCGTTCATCAACATTTGCAAGCCGGAAATCCAGTAGAGTGTGCTAAAACACAACAGCGTATCGTCCTGGTCCAGCTGACTAACGCGCTGATAAGGAGCGATGAGCTGGGCATGGGAAATTCGAACAGCCTTTGGTAAACCGGTAGTGCCCGATGAGCAAACAATAGCGGCAATCAACTGATTCGAGTCACCCCAGTACGGAGGTACGAATCCATCTTCGTTGTCAACCTGCGTTTGCACCAACGCGTCAACAGAGATCCATTTTTCGTGTATTGGAAAATCACGCCCATTGACTTCCTGCAGTAGGAACAAGGTATGGTTGAAGTATAAACCCACACGTGCGGCAGCTTCACCGACGAGTACGAGCACGTCACTATCACCAATCACGGCTAGAGGACGAGTAAGGCGCATTATGTGCTCGACTTCCTCCAAACCGAAAGAAGGATCGAGAGTGTTGAGCGTTACACCGGCAAGAAAACATCCGAACACGATCGGAGCGACGTTGTCCGAATTGCGTGCTATTAGCACAATCACATCGCCCACCCGGTAGTTCGAAGCGATCAGAAACTTGGCAAATCGTACCGATCGGCGCCTTAATTCATCACAGGTCATAGTATAACCGGTATCACCATTCACTTGTGCCGGTTTTTGCGGTGTTCGCTCGAGTACGTTAAGCAGCACTGGACCCAGATTGGCATCTGGATTGAGAACAGTAGGGCGAAACGGGCCGCTCCAACTGCAGGATTGAAGATCGTATTTTGTCGCCATGTTTAGAGCACTTTCCACATCCGAACACTATAACTCCCCGAAGGTGAATGATTACCTACCAAATCCAATCCCGTATTCATGTCTACCTTATAGGAAAGTACACCACTTGTGTGTGTGTTTTTTTTTAATGCCACTTATTAGATAAATTTATAATTGTACTAACAATTCAAGTAGTGTGTACCTCTACTTGTATTCAAGTGACGAAAGTACTCTTATCTATATGAATGCGATTAATCGCACAATGGCTGATTGTAAAGGAAAGTTTTTCTTCCTTCGTGTTATATTACCAGTATGCTTGAATTCCATCAAAGACATTTAGAAAAAACGCAACTCCAATGCTTGCTCTTGAATATTTCCATGCTCTTGAATTGAAAGATAAACGGAGTAAGTCCATTGAACAATAATTGCGACTTACTGTTGGTGCATACAACAGCTGCAAAAAAAAAGTTCAACTGCCATTTTATTACCACTCAACATTCTCCGGGAGAATCCACCTAATCCTAATTCTTAGCTACTGGCTGATTTCAAAAGTGGCAGCACCGATCTTTCCCATGGTATCAAATCATGTCATGGAAGCCAGAAGTAATACTCTAAACAGCGGCGAATTTAACGGCACGCACACCAAGCGACTACGACTGCATACCGCTGCCCCGATCCACCTGATTCGGGTTTGACTCCATAATATACTAAAATAATGGTGGCGCGACAGAGGAAGAAGCATCATAACTTTATCAATAACAAGCCCATTCTGTTGCACCATACTCATACAAAATACCGCCATTTGGAGTTTGGTAAAAAAAAAAGTAAAACAGTTTTTACTTTCCTAACTTATGCTTTAAATACCCAAATTAATTTTCGTTATTAAAAGCACCACCATTGATTCACGATGCTTCAAGGGATTGCCAAACAGCCCTGCATAATCATAGAGGGCAAGAAAATCTATCATTCTAAAACAAAGTGTTGTGCTCGTTAATAATGAGTGGTAATACTTTAATACACGTACCTTCGGCTAAAGATTCAATCCGTATACGTCGCGAATATTAGCATTTCAGCCCATTAGTAACACTTTTTCCTATATGAGATATGGAAAAGATGAACACAATTTTCACACTGGATGGCTAGCTTGTGCTGTACAGATTCCCTAAAACAATTGGAAGGTTTAATAGAATTAGCAATGGAAGTACAAGCATTATCCGAAACGAAGATTATAGACATACCATTCTGTTGCGTAGCCATTTCATGCAGCTCACACGCCTCACTTTCAATAATGCCATATTCACTGTACACTACGAACACTTTCTTCAAACGAAATAGTTTCTTCGTCGAAGTGTAACAACGTGGGTTAAGGACGAAGGACGTTAACAGTTAGAAAAAAAAGTTATTCATAAGTTTGAAACAAGTTTTACAATAATAACTCCGAGTAATTCGCTTAAACTATGCCAAACACGCCAGGCCCTAGTAAAGATGACCAAAATTTTCCGTTCCTGATTTCCGTTTCCTAGAACCGTTATTATTTTTATTTACAAATGAAATGATTGGTTTGACGGCACTTCACTGACAGCTTCGCAGCGTGGACGCTTCAGTTTGGTATACACGTAAATTGAAACGTCCGATGAAACATTTCAATATTACAGTGTGTACCCTAGTTGCGTTATATTTGAGATACGCTGGTTCAAAAATGTCTAACAATCGAACATGGCTGTACATTTAGTTAAAACATCTCAAATAATAAATTCTAGAACGATTTGCAGATTATTTAAAAAAAATCCGGCAAACTATCAACGATGATCATAAAAGCCACGGTATATGAATCGAGAACTCCATGTAAAAATGTAAAAAAATGCTTTGCTTCAGAAAGTTTTCGGGTTTTCTATTGTGAAACATTTCAATATTACAGTGTGTACCCTAGTTGCGTTATATTTGCGATACGCTGGTTCGAAAATGTCTAACAATCGAACATGGCAGTACATTTAGTTAAACCATCTCAAATAATAAATTTTAGAACGATTTGCAGATTATTAAAAAAAAAAAACCGGCAAACTATCAACGATGATCATAAAAGCCACGATATATGAATCGAGAACTCCATGTAAAAATGTAAAAAAATGCTTTGCTTCAGAAAGTTTTCGGGTTTTCTATCAAACGTTAATTTTTTTAGAAACAGCGCCAGCAAATTACGTTTATTTTTTAAACACATAATTCTTCATCTCATCAATAGCAGCACTGCTACGTGTACACAGCGCTTCATCGTTTCTGTTGAGACGCTGTCAGAAACGCGCTGTCAATCGTACTTTGTTTCGGTGAATACAAGATAATCAACGGTTCCAGATACTGCAAATAACCAACGGAAAGCACAGGTCCGATTGCGTTGATCTAGGTACGCGTTAGAGATTGTTTGTAAAAAGTTGTGTGCTTTACTTTAATCGCTCGTCATGGAGAAGTCTTTTTCCATGGAACTGCTACGAGCCGAAAATGAGGAGCTTCACCAAGAGTTGCACGTTGCGAAGAGTAAGTTCGAGGTAGCTAATAACACCATCATAGATTTGTCCGAGGAACTGGAGCAAGTGGTTCAAAAATCAACTACGGAAAAAGAACAAATTCGCTCAAAATACGAAAACCAGCTCAAATCTCAAGAAGCAATAATAGAAAAATTGAAAGCAGACATACAGGAAAAACATGAAATCGTCCACCTTCCTGTTGCAACTGCACCGATTATATTCGACGAACAGGAATTGTCAAGAAAAAAACAGGAATGGGAAAAGGAGGAAAAAAGATATCAGGCTGAAATCGAAATGCTACAGCAACAACTTATGTCTGCTACAAGTGACCTCTCGCAAAAAAATTGGAAAATCTCTGAAATCATCGAGGAACTCCAAATGTTAAAGGAACACTTGGAGTGCAAGCAGTCTGAATTGCTTACAAACAGAGAAGAAGCAAATGAGCTCCGCACATTGCTGGAAGCTGCCCAGCAGCAGAATGCTATGCTGTCAGCTGAGCTCGCCGGATTACGCTCCGGTTCGGACAATGCAAGTAAGTAAATGAAGTGTTTTAGATAAATGCCATGGCTACTGGATATTCATATTTGCTGTATGTTGTTCTGATTAACGCAGATACGAAAGGAAATTCCCTGTTCGGTGAGGTTGCCGACCAGCGCAATAAACTGATGGCGATAATCTCGAAAATGAAAACGGCTTACAACAGACTGAAGCAAGAGCACGCCGATTGTCCGAGGCAATTACGGCAACTGCGTGATATGAGCCAACAGTCCGAAAGGTTGTACGGACAATGCATTAAACTGATAAGGGCAGCCGAGTATGAACATGTCACAACGCTCAAGGAGCAAACCGGCGAGTTACATGAACAGGTCGAGAGAGCATTACGTCGTATTCGCTATTTGGAACATGAGATGGCGTCCAACAGTGCCGAGTGGGTGAAAAAGCTGGTCTTATACTACAAGTAAGTTTTTTTTTGTTTTGTACTTTCTAAGCTTATTTATAGGACCCGTGCGTAAGCGTCTGGACCTTATATCGGTTAAACATTTGATTAATGCTAACACAAACAATACGGCTTTTTAAGATATATTTTCATAATGAATTCTGTTTAAAAAAATTCTACATGTTGCGGCGTGTTGCCAACACGAAGGCAGCCTATGAATGAAAGCCTATTTGGATTTCATCTCCAGATACCTAACTGTGGGTAATTTAACACTAGAACTACCACGATTTTAACGCCTGCATATTTAGAGTCATCAATAGAGAAAAATTTCATTGATTTGTCCATTATTAATAACAAATTGATATTATATTTTCTTAAGTAATAATAATAATTATTATTATTAACAAATATTTATTGTCCTCCAATGATGGTTCAACAAATGTTCTTATATACTAAAGGGGAAATACGAGGGTGACAAAAGTATTAGGAGGCGAGCAAAGAAGCTTCACGAAGACGGACACGAAAGCGAGACAGAGGGACATTATAGTCGTACAGATGATAACAATTATTGAAAGCCGACAGAGCTCGGAGAAGAGGATTGTTCGAACCGTAGCGGGTGTGGCAGGGTGGGGTATAGAGGGGGGGGGGGGGGGGGGTGTGGGGGGGGGGGGGGGGGGGGGGGGTAGGGCGATGAGGGGTTGTTTTAAAACATGGATGAAGAACAAGAAGAGCAGAAGCTCCTCCCCACCTCTACCAATGAAGGAAAATACATTACAACGATTTTATTTCGTTTTCTGTACAACCACCAGACTTTAGAGCTCGGCAGAGCTTTTTTTTGGGGGAGGGAGGAACACACTTTCCGCTCCAAAGGACATGCCTCCTGCCTCCTCTCTCTGTCTCTTCCACCCTCTCCTGCCACACATTGGAAAACATGTTCCACTTCCAGGGAGGATCGAACCCAACAGCAGTACAGGGACTTTAGGCAGAGGGTATCGCGGATTTCGGACGATAGGTTAATGATCAGACCCAGAGATTTGTTAGCCTTGTTGATAACATAATCGACATGGGAGTTAAAGGATAGCGTCTCGTCTAGCCACACACCTAGATCCTTTACAGAAGATACTCGACGTAAAACTGTAACACAGAGGGTGTAACTAAACGGAATCGCAGGGGTTCTGCAAAACGAAATTACCCACCACTTATCAGGAGAGAGGAGTTGGCCGTTTTGACGACACCAAACAGAGAAGGAGTTTAGGACGGTTTGGAGAAAGCAACAGTCAGCAGACGAGGTTACAGGAAGGAAAATCTTGAGATCATCTACGTAAAACAGAAAACCTTTGTCGGGGACGATGGAAGTACAGTCGTTGACAAATAACAAAAATAAAATGGGACTAAGGACGCTTCCCTGAGGGACTCGCGAAGAGCCTTCAAAGGATTCGGACAAACAAGACAAAACTCTAACTCTATACGATCTCGAACATAGGTACGACTTGAGCCAAAACAGTAACCGACCCCCGATCCCTAGTCTTTCGAGTTTGGCAATCAGCAGATAGAGAGGAACACTATCGAAGGCAGCACTAAAGTCGGTATATACGACGTCAGTTTGACGACCGGATACCATGTTCGATAGAGCAGAGGATACAAGACACATGAGATTGGAGAAAGTTGTGCGTTTGGGAATAAAACCATGTTGGCGAGGGGATAGGTGGCCAACAATGATAGGAAGGATGAAGGAGAGAATAATCGATTCAAGGATTTTGGAAATGGGGGAGAGCAGTGAAATACCACGGTAGTTGGAGCATACAGAGCGGTCACCTTTTTTGAAAAGAGGGACCAGCCAAGCAGACTTCCAGGATGGCAGGATTTCCGTAATTTCCGTACAAAGTCCTTTCTGTAGCGAGGATCTAAATCGTAAGAGGAAGCTTCATCACATACCTACTCGGACTCTTCTTTATCAAGTATTCCGTCATTCATATGAGAAGTTTTGATCGTATTTATTTAATTTCCCATATGACGGCTGGACGCCGTATTTTAAAGTTTTGATCGTTGGTTGTTTTTGTGTGTTTTGTTTGTCCCATCTTGCTGGAAATGTACACGCAATGCGAATTTATTAGATCTAAGCCTATACATCGTTCGAGTGAATGCACGATCTGATGCTTAGCAAATCTGTGTTGCACATGTTTTGTGGGCATGTGAAAATGGATAGTCGGATCAGATGTGGCTTGGATGCTCCATAGAAGCATCAATATATGAATATGCACAGAATCGTATTCTTGTATAGATCAACAAATTAAAAATTTGGTGCAGGACCGATAGGTTCATGAATTGCGAACCAATCATCCTATAAAATAGAATAATTCTCTTAGAAAAGGATCGCACAAATGACACCAAAATCGGTCGTTGTGATACTCTACTATGCACAATGTTCTCAAGTGTCCGTTTTCAATGTTTATCAAATTTTAAGCGATAATGTTTACCTTTTTTTCTTTAAATAAGAAAGTTTATGTCGTTGAACCACCAGGTCTGGAAGATTTTGGAGTAACTTGTACTTGAAATCAATTTATTCTATAGACTATACATTTTAGCTAAAGTAAATAGCATAGGAAAGCAGTGGCTAGTTTAGACATTGGTGGAATTGACAGCCGAAGCCCAATTAAACCAGCTCAAATCTCCTAGCCTACTTAGATGTGGTGGTCGAATTTTGCCTTTAAATAATAAATAGTTCCCTTTGGTACACTTGCTGATAGCAAAATACGTTCTGCTATATCCGAGAATTCAATTTATTTCTTATTTTTTTCCAAAAACCGACTTACACTATTTCAACTTTGTACGAATATTTTTCTTAGAGTTTTGAAGCACTGTAGAATTCAGCTGGGGCGGGCCGGTAATAAATACGATAGCGGCGTCGGCCTTCACACGGTAGGACCGGGGCTCAAATCCCGACAGGCCGCCACTCCGTACGCAGGACTGACTATCCAGCTACGGGTAAAAACTAAGTCACAGAGAGCTAACAATAGCAGGCCAAGACCTCACGAAGTTGTAGTGCCAAAGAAGAAGAACAATTCAGCTCAGTGTACCTATTGCTGGTCTCAAAACTTACTATCAACAGATACACAATTTTCGAATTAGCTTCGTAGGAATTCATCGCTTGCGTTCAATGCTTTTTTAATGTAACTGATAAAACATTACTCCCAAAAAATTTTTTGATTGGAACACACCATACTATTCGCTTCCACAAATGATGATGCATCGTTGTATTAAGGGCAATCTTTCTACTATTTCGCATATCAAACTTATTAGAATATAATTAGCGTTGAGACTTTGTTATTGAATATCCTAACCGTGTACATTTTTTTAATTATTTGCATATTTCTAGAGAAGAGATGCAGGTATTGGAAGGAAGGGTGCGTTGCTGCCAATTTAAGCAACGGGAAGCAATGGAATTGCGCGAAAATGCAGTAAAGGATGGTTGCATGTGGCGACTGGAAGCACAACGATTGAAAATGAAAGCGTTGGATATTGAATTGAAGCGTTCTCCACTGTTATTAGATGCCGAGGAGCCATCACCATCCATCACCGAAATTTCAAAACCCCAAGAAGTAAAAGCTGCCATGGAAATTTGCGATAAGGAGAACAAAGGTAAGGAAGACGATAACGTTAACAATCGTGCCGAAAAGCCCCGCAATGAACCATCCGCCGATGATGTTGTACATGTTGCTGGCTCGGCTGCAGTGTTGCCGAAAGCTAGTAGAGAACTGCAGGAAGTAAATCAACTACCGGAACCGGATATAGTAGAAATAAAGTTTGTGCCATTGAAGTGTTACAAAATCGATGAACTGAAGACGCTAGGTAACTGTCTGTTTAATGCCAAAGCGAATAAGCAAGATGCTGAAACTGAAGACCGAGCGAGTAAGAATACGGTTACGGAAAATTAACTAGCAAAACAGTTTCTGTATAACAACTGTCACTAACTGTTGCCTTATTACATACACGCGTGGCTGGGAATCGTACATTGTTGTTATTTTTAAGTATAAGAATAGTTGAATACATTCTCCAGAATTTTCAAAGCCAGAGTAACATAACTCCTGGAAACGATAGTTACGGACACTGAAATTTGTGAAAATGTTGTATGGTGTTGCTTTTTTAAAAGTTTGAGTTTTCAGCTGCTGTTGGATACTTTTATAGGGTTCCCAACCACCTGTCAGAGAGAGGTTTTTAGGGAAAGGGAAGAAGTAGAATAAGAGAGAAAGAGAGAAAAGGGTCAGGATGCGCCTGCCCTAGAAGTAAACCAGTAGAAAACGAACCAGCGAGCAAACAACACTTAACGGACAATTTTTTGGTCTACGGCGAATTGCAAAGAATTGTTATATACCTTGTTATATGTTTGTTTTTGCTAATCATAACAATACATTCAAATGATACATTGTGGTTATTGTTAAGTATAGAAATAGATTTTTAATAGATTCTCCAAAATTTTTCAATCCCAGCTTCAGTATCCTGGCCAATTTCCCCTCCATCGACGACGCTGTATTATTCTACAACTCCACAATTCTCTCCGCTCTCCAATCCTGTACCCCTCCACTCCTGCCTCTCCCTTCCCCTCCGTGGTCTGATCGCACACTGCGGTCACTGCGCAGAGACAGGAACCGATACCTCCGAGCCTACAGACGCTGTCGTTCGTCATTCAATAAATGCCTCTTCAAATACTCTGCCGTTGCCTACCATTTGTATAACAGGACACGATATAAATCCTATATCTCACGTATCCAGTTCCGCTTCCAATCCGACCCACGCTCCTTCTGGAGTTTTATTAACTCACGCAGGAGCAGTGGTCCAAGACGAAGCCAAATGTCCCTAGACTCCCTCACCGCAAATACTCCACAAGACATCTCTTCGCCAGACACTTCTCTAATGTCTTCGCTGACCCCTCAACCATCCCGACCCACTTATCCTTCGCCCTTGCCACCACCCCCAGCAACGTCATCAATGTAGACTCCGTTTCCAATTAACGTCGAGCTGGTCACCCGCCCCCTAAACGACCTAAAACCTTCCCTCTCTTTCGGCCCCGATGGCATCCCTGCCTTCGTGCTTTCCCGCTGCAAATCCTCCCTAGCCACTCCTCTCACATTGCTGTTTGAAATGTCGCTCAACTCCCACGTCTTTCCCTCCATCTGGAAATCAGCCTGGCTGTTTCCTGTTTTCAAGAAAGGTAGCCGCTCCCTGATCTCAAATTACCGAGGCATTGCGCTGCTTTGTGCCAGTAGCAAAGTGTTCGAATCGGTGATCCGTCCATCCTTGCTGTTCTCCACGAAATCCTACATTAGCCGACAGCAGCATGGATTCATGCCGGGCCGTTCCACCTCTACCAACCTCATGCACTTTGTCTCCACGGTGATCTCCCACCTCGATAAACGTCAGCAAGTCGACGCAGTCTACACAGACTTCAAAGCTGCGTTCGACAGACTCCCTCTCTCCCTACTTCTCGCTAAATTCCTCAAACTTGGCTTTTCTCCTCGCATCCTACAATGGCTGGAATCTTATCTCCTGAACCGCTCGTAGCGCGTCAA
>KZ062431.1:114901-140795 GCA_002091835.1 Anopheles maculatus
TCGGTCTACTCCAACAGTTTGTCATGCTATTACTACTTATCGCTACTGTTAGCTACTGTTACTGCTGCTGGTGCTGCTGTTGCTACCGATTGCTGAGGACTGGAACACCACTATATATGGCAGTTAAAAAGGTGTGTCAGTTTGTATTCACGGTCAAAACGGCACTGCTTTGTACTGCTGCTGCTACTGCTACTGCCTCCGCTGGTGGCAGCCAATCGTGGAAAAGCCCCCGGATCCTAGTCACTGCACCGTTTCGGTGGTCGACCGGCAGCCGAGGGCGTACGTTGGCGTCGTCTGGATCGCTGCCGAAGGCTTCCCGCCCGCCGTTAGGAGAATGGCGGCGTATCGCTTTCAGAGCGGATCTGCCGGATCCGCACATCGTCGTACGCAATGGTAAAGATGCTCTTCTTGTCCGCAATCTTGTTGCGCTTGCCCTTGGTGTGCAGTAGCGAGTTCATCGCGATACCCGAATCGTGATCGTCCTCCAGCGTGGACACGTTGAGCGTTTTCGCGTTCGTGCCGGTTGTGTTGGTTGGTTTGGTGCTGGCACCGGCGGCCGGCTTTGCTGCCGTTGGTGGGCCGGTCGGTACCGTTGACGAATCGACGATCTTGATCTGTACCTTGTTATCGCGGCTAACGATCGGAGGCGTTTCGGGATAGAGGTAGTGCGGAAGCTTGTCTGGTGGCGCGGGTACCTGCGGTCCAGTACCGTACTCAGCCTCGAAACGGTGCTCGGAATGCTGGAGCAGTGGGTGGCTGCTTCCAGCTTCCGAGCCGGGATGCTGTTGCTGCTGGGACTGAGCCTGCTGGACCTTGCGCGCGTGCTGGATGTCTTCCTTCAAGAGTCTTGCCTCCTTCGGTGGACTAGTACGGGGCGCCGGTTCCGGCTTACCCTTTGCGACTGCGTCGGCGTCCGGCTTCTTTCGGCTGCCGCCTGTTGTGATGGTTGTGGTGGAGCTAGTTGTGGTAGTGGTGAGCGTTGTTGTTCCTGCGGCTGGCTGCTGCTCCGGCCGTTTGCGACCGTCACGCTTTTCGAGTGAATCCGAATCTTTCCCCAGGTTGTAGTACCAATCCATATACTTCGGGTTGACAGCGTGCTGTTCACCACCGGCTGATGGTTGATCGTTGAGTCCTTCCTCCTTGGAGAGCGATTTGCTCATTCGTGGCGGTTTCGGCGCTGGACCTTTTGGTGGCGGTGGAGCAGCGGTCGGCCCGGTGGATTGACGTCGGCTCGGCGATTCGGAGGTTGTCAGGCGGATGCGTGTAGTGGTCGTTTCGGTTTTGTCATCGCGGCGCGAGATGCGCTGTTCGACGGTTGCCTTCGGTGACACGGTTACCGATTTCGACGTTTTCGTCACAGAGTACCGATAGTCCTCGACGTCGGACGTGATTTCGTCCAAGCTGTCAGCGGAGAAGTAGTTCTTTTGCACCACGACCTCCTTCTCCGAACCGTCCGAATCTTCATAGTATTTGACATTCTTGCGATACACCTTCTTGCGTCGATTTTCTCCACCACCACCACCGCCTCCATTGCTGCGCCGTCCACCGCCACGAGACTGCTCACCATGCAGCGAATCTGAAATCTCCATCAGTACGTCTCTCTTGAGTCGATGATCCTTGCCATTGCCCGTGCTACCATGGCTATTCCCATTGCTTCCGCGGGACAACTCTTCATTGCGCTTGCGGCGTAGAATACTAGTGCGCGTTTCCTGTCCACCACGGCGATGGCTGCCCTGTCCGTGATGATCCCGCCCATGATGTGGACCGTGGTGCACAAGCTCGTCATCTTCCTCTTGAATCGGTGTTCGGATCTTACGCTTTACCGATTCTACCACTATGATTCGTCGATTTGACTTGCGCTCGCCGGTCGACTCTCCACCACTGTGCTCGCCACTGAAACTACCCTTGCCTGCCCGGTGCTTCGTCTTCTTGCGGTGTCGGCGACGCTTGATTAGATACACACCGTCCGGACTGTCAGGTGGACTGTAACGCACATACTCGTACTCGTCCTCCGACAGCGAGTCATCATTTTCGCTTTTCGTGCGTCGTCTGCCGAATCCACCGATCCCACCAGCACCGGCACGTACCGGATCGGTTTGCGTACCGGTGTCACAGTCCGTCTGGGTAGCCGCAACCACCACCGCCATCGACTGGCACGGTAAGCTCTGCGTCTCGAGTGCTTGCTCGTACTGGTTGTAGCGTTCCTCGAGTTTCTCCTTCTCAAGCAGAATCTGCCGCAGCAGTGCGTTCTGTTGTTTGAGCGAGTGCTCCAGCTCCTGGTGCATCAAGGAGTGGGTCGATACGGCCGGTTTTAACCGACCGCCATCTTCATTTTCACCCTGGTCACCCATTTTGCTTCGGCCGCCCTGCGCAGCACCGATCTTAACCTCCGTCACGTGTTCGCCTCGCCGCACCGGTACCTCGTTCGGGATGGTCTGAATGAAGGTTGTGCCGGGCAGCAGCTGATAGTGTTCCCGTATGATTTGCTTCCCGTTTGCCTGCTCTTCGATGTACCTTCGCATCAGTATCTCCTTCCCACCATTGTCCACCATTATGTACTGGGGCTGATTGGTGGCACCGGGTCGCTGTTGCTGTTGTTGCTGGGGTATGTTGACGTAGATATTTTCCTCCTCGTTCCGTCCGCGCGTTATCAAGCGCAGAATCTCCGCATTGCCATCCTTGATGAAGTATTGATCGCGTGGCTCAATATCGTCCCCGTGCGCAACAAGCTGTGGCGGTGCCTGCAAGAGAAACACATAGAGATGAGCAAACTGTTCGCCTTGTGGCGTCCGAAAAAAAAAGTGCTTACTGCGTGTCCTTGTCGTTTAAAGCTGCCACGCCGTTCGTAATTGAGATCGCTGCCTCGATCCATCTCATGCCGACGCATCGAGCCGTCATCGATCGGCAGCACGTCGTCTGCCACTGGTTTGCCACCATTACCCGCACCACCGTGATGATGATGGTGGTGATGGTGTATTCGCTTTAAGGATTGATACTCGGGATCGTGCTCATCCACATCCTCAACGTACATGTCCCGATCGGCGTTAAGAAGATTCGTTCGCGACCGGTGCATATGCGTGTCATCCTTGGCCGATTTATTCTTCATGTCGCTTCTGGAAAAAGTAGCGCCGGTACAACCGTAACGATTAATGATGGATCACAATTAATGTTAGCGTAACAAGTCAGTTTTGGAGTTTGAAACTATAGTACATACACATATCGATTATCCTACAACCAGTCTAGCTACACTACGACACCACTACTTCACCAGCTAAGCTAACCAAAACTTTCATTAATGGTTGAGCAGAGGAAGAGCATCAGAATCTTCTGTTTTGCCAGCTGTCAATTGGGCCTGACAGTTGAAGGCAGGAGAAAGGAGGATGAGACAGCACAGTGGTTTGATGTCTATTAGCCTCCTCTACTAAGACTACACTTTAGAGCATAAGAAACAATACCAAAATACTATTTACCAAATGTTGGGTTCTCCGGAAAATATTTGCTAACTACTATTAAGTACATACTTCGACTTGCTATGATGGCTTTTTGAAAAGCATGGCTGCAGAAGATCATTAAAAGCCATTAAGCGGACACTTGATACACAAAATTACCTACACTAATGTTATAGCTTGAAGTTCGTCGTTAAAGTCCAAAATAAAAGGAGTTATTGGAAATAGCACGTTACACTGTTCAATATCAAATGTTCACAAAAATGTATGTGTTCTACAATTCCAAGCGGAGTTTGTACATGCTTCATGGTGTACTTAAAACGCTCTCGCTCTCTAACTCTCTCTCTCTCTGTATATTGTTTACCTAAACTGTAGGTAGGGATTCAGGAAATGGGGTCCCTGCTATAGGAAGGATTATTGAAACAATATTCTTCCCTCTCTTGTCGCTTCTTCATCCCTCGTTTCACCGAACATTCGATCCCACGGGTTTATTTTAGTGTTTTTGTTTTTTTTTGCACTTGTTTTGGAAGCTACCGCAAAACTTGGCCGACGTTACTGACCTAATTTTAACTGTATGCTTCTCTAGCTTCCCGCCATCATTCGCTCGCTTCCGTTCATTGCCGTCGTTGCCGCTGTCGTCCTCGTGGTTATCCGGTTCGCCATCTCGATCGTCTCCCCCGTCGTCCCCGGTCCCTGCCGCTAGTGTGCCTTTGCCAATGTCGCGCCGTCCTCGGTACTCCCAATGCGTCGGCTTGGTACGGGAATCGGTCGATCGATTCGCTGCTGACCAGGCTTCTCTCCGTCCCATCCATTCGGCGACCTGTGCATTAGGGCGGCACGCAGGACGTCCGTACCGCGAGTTGATGAGGTGGTGAGTTATGGATGGTGAGCAGGATGGTGACGACAATGAATGAAAGGCCATTTTGGTGGGCGAGGAAAATCGCACAAAAAATTTCGTTTGCGGGTTTAAGTGATGTGTGTTTTTTTAAATAGATATTTGTATACATATTTTTTGGTTGCAATTTTGCAATTTTCACGAGATTTTGGGATGGCGCAAATTAAAAAAAAACCAGAATAATAATTTACAGTGCGAGCACAGGGTGAAATTGGCAGTAGTGTATCGCAAGAGAAAGGTTCACGGAGGGACGGGAAAAATGGGAACACAAGGAAAGGAAAGTAGAATGGTGGAATGAAGAAAAAAAAACACACACAAATAGTTATATGCAAACATTACGGCCCGGGATTGTGCCAAAATGAAACAGACAGAATGGATTGATGATAAAAGAAAGATAGAAGGAAGATAGACGAAAGAAAAATAAAACATTAAAGAAGAAGATCCAAAAACGGATAACAGATACGATGAGGAAAAAAAAGAGAATGAAAGAATGGAAACGTAATAGAAAGAAAAAAAAACAAAAACGGAATTAATCTAATTTTGAAAGTAAATTCTGTTTAAATGCTTTAAACATGAATGAAATAATGCGAAGGACATGTTGGATAAGGAGCGGGAACAGTGTTGAAAGACATAACAGTGGTTTACAGTACTTAACACAAACACACACAAAATGCACATTGAACAAATAGGCATGCAATGTTGGTTTCTCGTTTTTTTGATACACTTTCAATCCCTAAATTGTTCTACTAAAGTAAGATTTAGAAAAGCGACAACGTGGCATGTAAAATATATCTTCTTGCTTTATGCAATACAATCGCTCGATTGTCATTTGGAGGATGGCAAAAAGGTTAAAGCTCTTTAAAAATTGCCTGACTTGTCCGGTGGCCGAGAGCATAGCCGAGATAATCGCATCTTATCCGTACCGCTTCCCTCGACGTAGGACTAACTGTCCGACTGTTGCAGCCTGCTATAAGGCTACTAACTATGTCTTGTAAGCAATTTCATAAATGCCGGTCAGGACAAAAGTCAAAAGAAAGAATGAAATGTAACGTAAATATGTAATTAAAAAACAAGAATTTTGAAAAAAAATGTAAAACTCTAAATTAGGAAAAAGTTATCCAAGCTGATGGACCACTTAAGTTTACAGAAGTTTAAAAGTTTAACGAAAAAGATTATTTTTTATCTTCTTAAAACCTAGATGAAAATCATAGGAAAACAAGATAATTGGATTAATCGAAAAATCGATTTTCCTTTCATTTTTGTCATTTTGATACAAACATAGACAAAATGTGTGAAATAATAAAATATTTCACTAAAGCTTTATCAACAAATTTTCGATGCAATGATTCGGTAATTTCCGATATAAAGTTAAGAGGTTACTGATACTTTTCCTATTTCTTGGGATGGCTATGTTTGTTACAAGTTTCAAAAGCAATAGTTTCAAGAATGGGTGGTATTTTTGCTGGAATGTTTTTTCAACTTTGAGAAGTTGTATACGTCATGAATACAACGTTCAACGGTGAAGCTGATTAAGCCTAGTCAAGAGAGCTAGCAGATATACCCTTACTATCACGAAAGCAAATTCTAGATAAAAGCTTATGCATTCACAGTAGAGATGAGAAAACTCACTCTTTACAGTGATTTAAAACAGAGTAATAGAGTAACTATAACGATTTAAATCTTTAACTCACTCTTTAAAGATTCTTTAAAAAATAATTTTCTAAACAAAATTTAATATCCCGTTTATAATCACTCTCTGTGCCGACTTCTAACTCACTCTTTTCGGGTTCTACTCACTCACTCACTAACTCACTCACTCTCTGTTGCGACTTCTAACTCACTCTTTTCGGTTTATACTCACTCTTTTCATACTATAATTACTCTTTTCGGTTTTAACTCACTCTTTTCATACTATAATTATTCTTTTCGGTTCTAACTCACTCTTTTCGTATTAAAAAAGAGTAATTATAATATGAAAAGAGTGAGCGAAAACCGAATAGAGTGAGTTAGAAGTCGGCACAGAGAGTGAGTGAATAAGTGTAAAGAGTGAGTTAGTATAAAGAGTGAAATAAACTCTTTTTGCTGATTTGCGCCAGCTTTCTATCAATTCTTTGAGATTTCATGAATCTTTGAGGATTCATGAATCTTTGGGGATTCATGAATCATTGGGGATTCATGAATCTTTGAGGATTCATGAATTTTTGGGGATTCATAAATCTTAGGGGATTCATGAATCTTTGGAGATTTATGAATCTTTGGGGATTCATGAAACTTTATAATAGAGATTCAGAGTCATTCATTCAGTTCCAAGATTCATTCTGATTCATGAATCTGAATCAGATTTACCCAACACTACAGTGTACACATCTCTAATTTAGAGGGGTTCCAGGATATGCGATCCCGGGCTAAACATCTATGCCCCAGTAGTGCTGTTTTTGTGTAATACGTTGTGTTCGTCCAATTAATGGTTACAGTTAACGGTAAGGGCGCGAAGATGCATTTCTCAAAATTTCCAGCAAAGTCAATTAGCGTGCCCGCGTAACCTTTAACATGTACGTGTAAAGCAAAACAACAAAACGCGTGCTCGTTTATGTGCCGTGCAAAACAATGTGCTGTTGTGCGCAAAAAAAAACATTGGTTCGCCAAAACCACTAATCAGTCTCGCGGATGCTGGGTGTAGTGTGTGAGAGTGCGGGAAGATAAGTTTGTGATTTCGAACGGTGCCAAGGGGTTGATTGTGATGTGGAATGTGGAGGATGAGGATTTGGGGGATGTGGCAATTGCAAGGAAACCGGCTATGCTAAAGGGAAAACACGAAATCTACCTGCACAGATTTGGATTGCTTTCCAATTCCTTGCTTTCTATGAACAAGATGTACATCATCTTCGATATTATTCACGCGAAGTATTCTTTTTCTGAGAAAAACAAACCAAGAGACGGTATACAGATAGAGGAATAGACAATAGAAATAGAATTGGTGGGGTTTGGTACGGACATGAAAGAGGAAGCAAGACGAGAAAGAGAAACAGAAAGAAAAAGGAGAGAGAGAGAGAGAGAAAGAGAGAGAGAGAATGCGAAAAATATAACATATTATTGTTTTAGTCAGTGATGATGCTGCTGGAAGGTGGAGATGAGCATTTCCGCCCGAATTCACTAATAACGGGGGTTTGTGTATGTGATAGAAATGGCGCTGAATCGTGATATTTCGTGACGGTTCGAAATGGTAGTAGCGACTAGTACGTTTTGATTAGGGCGCATGTAAGAGGAAGAAGGTGAGGGGTGAAACGTAGCAGGTATTGGGGCGAAGGGATTGAGTGATTTTCCCGCTTGATGTGAACACTTGTAATGTTTATGACCGAATCAAAGATAGGGCTATTATATATTAGTTATTGCAACCTAGCAGTTAGTGTATTGGTATTAATTGTAGGAATAGTGATGGTACGTTGCTGGTAGTAGTAGTAGTAATAGAAATGGTAGAAGTAGTGGTGGTGGTGGTGTATGCTAGTATCGTCAGAGTCCGTTGTATCATTAAAATGTTTCACAGTCTTATTAAACACAAAAAAGTACAATATAACCCTTGTCTTATAACTTACGTATGAGAGTACAATGACATATACGAACAAAGGTACATAAAAAAAACTATATTAAGCTATATTAATAAACTAAGAAACCAATGTAAAGAAAAAACGAGCTATATCATTGAGCCATAGAGAGAGCGTTATACCCACAAACACCAGAAAACATAAAACAGATAAACTACTAAACCAAACACACACACACAGAAATAAAAATGGCAACGACAACCAAATGAAAAACCAAACAAATCAACTAGCCAACTCTCAGGAAAATAGAATCGCTTCATCCACTCCGATAGCGCATACGACATCAGCAGTGAACCGATCGTTCGATTAGCAGCAGTGGGTATTTGGTGAAATGTATGTGAATGTATTCTTCGTGTGTTTAGGATGGAGTTGTGTAAATAGCAACTACCGATAGATAGGAGATAGGTCGCTCGTAAGGGAAAGAAAAACGGATTAGTGTAGGTGATTTTTGTTGGAGTGTGTTTTTCGAATGTATATGAAATTGAGGATATGTGATACGGGAGCGCGTGTATAGGATGTTACAGTAAATGTTGTGTGTGTGTGTGTGTGTGTGTGTGTGTGTGTGTGTGTGTGTGTGTGTGTGTGAGTTTGTTTTGTGCAGGTGTGGGAACAGATGAAGGGGAATGATGATGCTCCTGGAGGAGAAATAATTTCCCGACAGCAATGCAGAAAATGCACACACTTACCGATTGGTGGCATTGAGTGGGCACCTTGGACAGATGCAACAAAGCAACAGCGTCAGGATACCAAGTGCCAGCAGTATCGCAAGAAAGATGAGCAGCCAGAACAGTACACGGTTTTCGGCTTTGTAAAGGATCTGTCGGGACACATTCAGAGAAACGTTACGCGTTATAAAATGGCGTTACAGCTCGGCTAGCTTTATACTTACAGCACTGCGTTCCTCCTGGCTAATGATGTTCGTAACCGTACCGTTGATGGATAGACGCTGCTGGATCTTTGCGATATCCACTACCGAGTCGGCATCGTAGAGTATCGTTGCGATTACAACCGAACGCTCGGTGCCACTGCCACCTCCACCGGCGCCGATAAGGTCGGTTGGAATGCCACCATCGCCGGTACGATACGGTCGCACCTCTTGGATGATAACACGTCCTCCAGTAATGTCGGCTAGCGTGTCCTGTACCTTCTTCCGGTCCGGATCACTGCCCGGCACGATGAATGTAACCGTACGGGTACGACTTTCTGGCGGATAGACGCGAATCGTCGCAGTGGAGTAGCGTACCGGTACACCCAGATCGAATGCACGCGCCGTCAGCACGAACACGTCCGACTCCTTCTGCTGCTGTTGACTAGTGGTGCCCGTGGAAGCGAGATTCGGTGGTAAGACGCCGGATGTTTGCCGACGTCGGCGCAAACCACCCACCGCTGACTGGGAACCGGTGCGTGGCACAAGCGGTGCGTTCAGCTTCAGCTCGCCGGTAATCGGGTGAAGGAAGAACTTATTTTCGTAGTTACCGTAGATGAGCTCGTAGCGAACTTCATTGTTTGGTGCTTCAGCGTCTCCGTCCGTCGCCCGTATAAACGCGGGCACGGTGAAGTTACGCAGATCCGCGGCCAGAATGAATTCGTACAGCGGTTTCTCGAACGTGGGCGTTTCGTCGTTAACGTCAATCAGTCGAATAACGAGCGGCACCTGGGCACGGTTACCGATGCCATCGTCATCTCGTGCCTCCACGTACAGATGATACTCCGGCATCGCCTCACGATCAAATCCGTGGTTGTTGATTGCGACGGTTACAACGCCGGAAGCAGGATCCAGATTAAGCGAGGTGTTGTGTGGACCGAGGATCTGCGTGTAGCGTACACGACCACCAAGTCCAGCTGTATCGACATCGGTGGCGTGTACCTGGACTACCCTTGTCCCTGCTGTAATGTTTTCCGGAAGATCGACGATGTAGTCGTTCTGCTCGAACACGGGCGCATTATCGTTAACGTCCGCAAGGTACACGGTGACGTTGACCAGCGTCGATAGGTTGGTGGCGGGTCCAAGTTCTTGTGCGAGGATTTGAAAGTGTACGTACGTGGCAGTTTCGTAATCGAGCCGCGAATTGTCTCGCACGCGCACAACAAAATTTGCATGCCCTTCAGCAACATTCGGCGAAATCTCGAACGTTCCGTTATTGCCGAGCAGCGTCAACGAGAACACACCATTCTTGCCGGCGTCATCATCCATGACGCGCGGTGTATACGGGTCAGTGAAAGCCAGCACCGTTCCCGGGGCGGCATTCTCCTCCAGTCTAGCAACATAGCTGGAAATATGGGTAAGCGGTTAAATACATAGCAACAACGAATGAAGAAACAGTACGACTTACTGGTCGTTCTCGAAGTATGGCGGAGAGTTACTACGTTCGGGCAGGAAGAACGCAAGCTGCACTGTCGTAGCCATTGCAGGTGGTTCATCTCGGCTTACTTTCACCTCTTCCGCGATCACAGTCAGCAGGACAGGATCACCGGCATGTGTTAGTGCCAGTATATCGTCCAGTGGTCGGAGTAAAGATATTTCACCTATGAGCAATTTATAAAACAGCCGTTAATCATGTGTCGGGCACTATTTTTAACGTAGCGCATCACAACTTACCACTCGTCTCGTTGATGTCAAAGAATGAAGTAAACGGATTACCCTCGGACACTAACCCGTACCGTATCTCACGTGGTACACCCTTATCACCATCTTCGGCGTGCACCTGCAGAACCTGTAGAAGAACCAATCAAGCATTAGGCAAGTTCTTCGTGCAGACTTAGTAAGTACACCTGACTCCCACTTACTTTGTCGCCGGGTATGAGTCCGGCCGGAAGACGAGTAACTGGTGGTGCTACCGTAAATACTGGCGGTACATCTTGCACGTCCTCTACAATGACCACAACCTCCAGTCCGGCAATATTTCGCGTATCTTGACCTGGTTCAGCATACGCGTCCTGAGAAATTAAAAGCAAAACATAACAAAATGAAATAATTGAAGATACACTACAAGATTTATCTTTACTTACGTTTGCCAACACTGTTAGATGATACATGGCCTGCTTTTCGAAGTCTAGCTGACCAAGCAGAAAGATGGTACCTTCGGCCGTTTCGGGCGATATAAACTTCTGCCGGATGCCAAACAGTGGTGAGCCCTACGACATGGGGTAAGAAAATACAAACAAATTGTAAAGTAATCTGTATAGTCTATGGTCAATATAAGCTTACCCATAGCTCCAGATAGACTGGTTTCTGGAATAAAGGATTTTTATTGGCCAGTACATAATCCAGCTCTGTTCCTTTTTTAGCATCCTGCAACATTGGAGAAGGCGAGAGAAATCAAATTAAATAAGGATAAAGAACAGAAAGAGAACAAGAGAGAGATAGTCATACTATTGGTTATAGTAGATCACATATAGAATCTTAATCTTCTCAATATCAATAAACAGTTACTTAAATCTTGTTTGGAAATTGATTAAAGCTTAACTTTTGTTATTAGATAGCGTCTAGGTTAAAGGATGAAGGTTAAAGATTGTGCTTGGTGGTTAATTCACGTAGATTTGAACTCTATCGCGCTCGAATGTGAGACAAGTGATGAAAAGTTAGTGGAGGAGAATTGATAATAAAAGGATCGACACGAGGCGGTGCATTATTTAGCACTTTCCTTCCGCCATTGAATGTACTCAGGGTTTAGGGGATTGATGATCTATATCTATCTACCTATTTCTTGATTAGTTACGGCTAAACTATATATTGATAGCATTCAATTGCTGTTTGTAATGCATTTCATCACCAAAAAGGTAAGCTTATTCCTTGTTCAAACATAGCTTAGCTTAAGTAACAGTCGGCCGTAAACGATTTTCGAGCGAATGATAACTATAAACCTACCTCTGGAACCATGATGATTCCCGCTTTGTGCGGAAAAATAATATCATGCGGCGTGGTAAAGTTAGTGGCAGTGATCGAGCAGCTTTGTATGGACATGCCGCCCTTGGTGTCCTTTACCGACACTTGGAAGTCATAGTAGCGGCCCGGTTCGAGCCGACGCGTCAGTATCACATTCGCCTGACAGATGGAGTTGAACTTGGTGCAGGGTAACGTTTCAATCTGCACCGTCGACGACGACGCATCACCTGTGGGCACATTCAGAGAAACTGTTTAGATACTACAGTCGTATATATATTTGTTGGAGAGTCCACTTACCGACTAGCTCAAACTGTAGCGGATATTCAAACTCCTCGTCGGAAGCTCGCAACCGGTAAATTACGGAACCAACCGTGGCATCAGCTGGAACCAGTACCAGCCGCATTCGGGTGGATGGATCGAACTTCGGATCGAGTCCAGCTGTCTCGGGCCAGCACGACACGAGTGCCAGCAGGGCAAGTGTGAGCGGGAACCTATTCGTACATATTCGTTTTCTTCTCCCGCTGGTACTGCTGTAAGCATTCTCGCACGTCACTCCGTTGCACGTCATCTTTTTATGGCTGCAAAGGAAAGATAAAAGAGTGGACAAATATGAGTTTTTGTTTTTCAGAAGACGACTATTGTGTATTTATTTTTTGAAACATTTAGTATTTTGTATCAACGGCTTAGTTTTGGATTGTGTCCTTCTGAATATCTCTTATGATAGATACCGGAGGACTACTGTAGGCTTTCCCCGATAGGATAGTCAATATTGCGTATAGAGAAACGCATCTGGTAATATTATATAGCGATACGGAGTGTATAATCTCGAAGATATTGGTGGAAGTACGCGACAGTAAAAGAAAAAAGACAAGCGATACCAACGCATTACCATTTTTGGTTTGCATGGGTACTTTTGTGACTGCGACAACGCCGACAACGAAATCTTGCGTCCCAGTTTCTTCCAGCCGATCGAGTATACGACTATCGAATCGCGGTACCTGATCACTGGTGCCCGATCGACCGCACACATTGCGTCCCGAATGGCGTCATTGGCTCACCACTGCAATGTGCATGCAGCGGTCAGATTTATAATTCCCCGGTACATCAACTTAACACGTCTTGTCTTGGCCGTATTCGCAGCTCCAAATCCAAAGTGACGCCAGACACACAAACAATACACGAAGCAGCTTAAACCCCCAGCTGTACTCGTGGAGTATGAGTTCGAACGAAATGAGCACATCATACCCGGACTGTTTCACATTAAATGTCGATCAATAATCGTTACACTGAAATGTGAATAATTGTGCGACAACATTCGGTCGAAAAAAGAGCACATTACCTTGTGCAGGAGATGACAGCGAATGGAACAAAGAAGCGGTTTAACATTGCAATTGCATTCATGTCACTGTTGCGGTTGCAGTTCCTTTTTTTGTGGTTTGTAGTTTCACCAGTGATTTTATTCGTTCGGAAAGCGCATTTTAGCATCAGTATGGCGGGCGCCGCTGTGTGAGTGTATAATGAGGGGCACACCCGGCGGGGGTAGCACGTTTTCGTTGCAGCGTTGTGTTTCGCACCGACACACGGGAATTATCTTCCTGCAGTGATTCAGCAAAGGTCTTCAGCCTGCCAAACTGTCAATTAAATGTAACGCTAGAGATAAATGGCTAATGCAAATGGAGATTGGTTCGTCGGGTCGTCCTATACCCTAAGATGTGACACCACCTTAGTGCAGCTGTTGGAAATGAAGTGGTGAGGTGAGCTGCTAGCAGTAGTGGGGAGTTTGCTCATTAGCATATTAGTTTCTATTTTATGAGGTTACGAGTTTTGTTCCGGATTTAAAAGTAAAGACTTGACAGGGATAAAGGAAACTGCAACCTCATTGTTTGCTGTAGGAACTGCATTAAAGCAATACCCCTCAGAACTCAGAACTCAAGCTGATCTCTTCCGGATGCAGTCACTTATAGTAGATCTGACATAGTATCTGACTTATGTGATGTTGACAAGGTCCATTATTGAGGTGTAAATTGATGTAATATGGTTTTGCATTTTTTTTATGCTAAGAAGGCAAACAAGGTTGTATTAAGATCTGATTATATCTAAGATTTTATGGAACTCACCATTAAAAACGTTTTTTAATTACCCCAGGAATTAGGTGACAATAATTGGTAGTTTGTTACAAAGCAATTTACACATTCAAGATCTCTGCTCTTGCTAGATGCTAGCGACAAAATGGCTCCTACAAAGGCTTGGCTTTACTATCCACAAACAGTTCCCCATGCTCTATCCGTAAAATTTCAAAACCACAGCATCACAGTGCTCAACTATTCATTCGTGAAGCCAGCTAAATCTGCTTCAACCAATGGGACACCCAACGTCTCTCCTTTTTGCCGAACCCTAAGTAAATAGATAAAGCAAAACTTCACGCTTCAGGGGTGTCCCGGTTTCTTATCTAATCTGATTGAAAATCGCACCAACGCAACGAGACAAAGGTGCCACCAAGTTGCCACCTCCATCGAAACACGATCGACCTTCCACCAGCACCTTACCCCTTCGCTCCGGTATTGCAGTACAGCAGTTCAGCAAGAAATGAGAAACTGTAGTATGCTTTGCTAGCGGTGGTCAAACATCATCGATCTTTCCACTCTTCGCAGCGAACCGGCATCTTCTCGCCTAACCGAACGATACGCCCATATACATAATGCATTCGCTGTTCTGCGTTCCAATGGAGCCACTGATCCAACATTTACTGTTTCACCAGGGCAGGATACCCAAACCTAAGCCAAGTACATACAGCTGCTGGACTACCCTAGGTGTACTGTTAGAGCACATTGAAGTCGGGCCGGGAGTGGCGATCTGTTGTTACCACAAAAAAAGTGCTAGAATTATCGCCTCGTTGTCGGCGGTAACTCAGCCTCATACTAACGGCGACCGGTTTTCTTTACCATTCGCCTCTGCCTTGAACGCCCCGTATACGCCAAAACGCTGTAAATATGATCCTCAGGGAGAAGCTAGCGCATGGTCGAAGCAGCTGGCAACAGTGTGACCAAAGCTTAAATCTTTAAGTTGCAACCGCTAATGAGGCAACACCGGCGACATTGATTTGGTGCGACAAATGTCTCTGCAGCTCTAATACCTCGACCAACACTGCCCGGGCTCGCAGATGAGTTAAGAGTCGTGGGAAAAACAGCTTTACCTACGATGGGCGCTTATTAATGGTATGTGTTGCTTTAATTATGCAAAACAAACTCTGGATGACTAGGATACGCAAACTGTGCAACAACGCTCCTCTCGTCCCACTCGCTTTAAATGGCCTGGCCTGGCAGATTGCATGGTGCTGCATTTTTACTGCTATCAACTACTAAACGAACGCATTCATCACGATCCCATTAAATCACTTTCCATCAACCAATCTGCATGACGTGTCTCGACCATACGGCACTGTACGAAACTAAAACCGATGCTAATAGGGCAATCTAAATTATCATCTTAATTATTTGCATTTTTACAACTGCCTCACATGTTTCGATTCACCCTTGGCATGCATAACGCCAGAGGAAAGCGTCAAGAACACGCAATATTTCGAGTGTATGTGGAATGGGTCTACGAAATTAGGTCAATATAGTGGTCCGGTCCGTTGAAGTCACGCAGTTCCCGGTAACCCATTAACCTTGGGACGATGAGCTCACGGCAACCCTTCGATTGCACGCATGGGTCTGTGTCTCCGAGGTTGTAAAGGTGTCTACACGGTTCATGTTATTGTGGCATAATCAACTATCCAGTACGATTAATGTGAGCAATGCTATAGTAGTATTTACTGACTTCCAGAATACGTTCTCTTACGTTAGATGCTTTCGACAATTTGAATACTTATACTTAAAATCAAACGAAATGAAAAGAACGAAGAGAAGGAACAAATTACATCGGACAAGTTGTTTAGGAATAAGAAGATAATACCTCGAACATGAAATGTAGTTACAATGTCTTTCTTTTCTGATGCATTTATAGTGGAGTACTGGTCAATGTTGGTTGAGATGTCGCGTCCAGATTCCGCAAGGTTCGTTTCGCACCCATCCCACAGCCTATCCCTATGCTATCCATTATTCCGATTTCCGCATTTACCAGAGTAAGTCCAGATCAATACCTTCCTGAACTTGAGCGTGTGTTGTCGTTTGCTTTTTCTCTGTTTTTGGTTCATTCTTTTCTTCACCGTTAAACCCTGCGGCCACCGGCCACGGTCATGCTCTTGTACCGTTAGAGATGGGAACGGACACGAAGGGACGACGGTCGAGCGTGTAATAACAATGAAAAGACCCTCAAACCCATCGATGGACGTTATCGTACTCACGAATCGGACAGTTCGCCCCGGGTCTCGAACCGGTAACGTTCGTCCACCCTCAAATAGGCGCTTCATGTGGGCCCTCGGGGTGATGGATGAATGGGGCAAAGCGGTGAAAAGTAAAGTGCGCGTGCTGGTGCTGGTGGTGGTGGTGCCTTCTTTTATCGGTCATCGGCCTTCGGGCACGCTCGGGTCTTTCGGTATATGACTTCGATCTGGTGGTATGGGAATCAACTGACCTCCGATGGAATGTCAATACGTTGCGGTTCGCGTCGTTCTGTTCTCATGTATCGAAGAGTCACACGCACACACATACACTCACAAACACGATACTTCCATCAAAGACGATAAAGCGTTAGAACGAAGCGTAGCACATGTGTGTCTGCGAAGTATGGGAACCAAAAGCTCACGTCATCGGGGCGACGTCGATCGTTGACATATCGATCCCGGCGCAGCTGTGCGAGCAATTTCTACTAACATTAGAAGAACCAAAGAAGAGACTTGACGGAGGGGGGGGGATATTAATAGGGCAGACAGGGTTCGATTATTTTGTGTGAGTGTTTTGCTACCCTACCTGTCAGCGGGACATTCGAGAGATAAAGTTAATCCAACTACAATCATATCTGCTTATCTTTTGGATCTTCTGATTCTAGGTTGCTTGTAGGTATTCTTAAGATTTGTTACGCACTTAATACTGTAGCCTTAGAACATGTTTTCCAGCCGGCAGAACTATCGAATGACATCATTAGCGCCTAAAGGAACTGTTTGGAGGATATCATTAACTGTGACAATGCTCTGACTTCAATTCATTGGTGAGACCAGTTGCATTTACCCAAACCGGAAAAGTCGTTCCACTACAGCAGCTACACAAAACAAATGTTTGACGTCTATCGGGACCGTTTTTGCCCGGCTAAATGAACGGTTGACGACCCCATAAGGCAAAGATGAAGGTTTTTCCCCATTCTTAATCTATGACGAAGGGATAGACCAAACTAATAAAAAAAGAAAACGAAAAACGAAAATCACGTCACGATTTGCTACCCTTATGGCTAAGGTATTTTCCACGTTGAACGACGCCCGGTGACTTCCTTTCCCCGGTTATTCTCTGTACACTTTGTCCGCTAGAGGGAGAGCAAGAATTTGACCGATTTATCCGTGACGGCAAAGCCACCCCATTCCGTCCACGTTCGAACTTTGCCGTCCACGATCGGGACTTTTGGTGGCCCTCCCCTTTGGGAATATTGCGGAATTGTATGCCGGAGGGTCATTCGGAGGATTTTGCAGCAGGTAATCAAATAGAATGGCGTCTCCCGTCTCCCACCAGCATCAGGGCAGGCAGGGTTGAAGAACGCGCAAAACGAAATTGTAGTACGCGCTCGGGACATTATTACGATTTTACCGGGAATCGAAGCAATTGAAGCGGCTAGCAACCGGCTAAAGACTAGATAAGTTCGGTTCGGGTTCGTTACGGGCCCGCAAGGTAAGATGGTACGCCGGCACACGTACACTACAGCCAGATAGTACAATTTAATTATGATGCAATAATGATTGAGCGGAGCAGAGCAACCTAACGAGCTGTTGTTCTTCTTCGGGTATCGGTATGAACTCGGTACGTCCTGGACATACATGTGTAGGCCTGTGTTGGGCATGTGAAGGGGGTTGTCTTGTGTTTCAACGCGCATTACGCTATATACGTTTGGTTGTGATGATGTTGTTAACGTGGCAATATGGCAACGACAGGAGTAGAAACCTTCCAAATCTAAAGGAGCATGGTGCGTTTGCATCAGATAGTATGATGGATGGTGTCATTGTGGTTATATTTGAAACTCAACAAATATGGATTCACACTGGTCAAGATTTTTACCTCTTCTCGATTGAGTTTTGTGTGCATTATCCGGCATCTTTGGTTAACTTTATACATCCAGAATAACCCAGCAAAACCCGCTAGCTTTCTTGTGGCGTTGTTTATCCACAAGACTTTCGCTAAAGGCTAAGACACTTGTACCCTTTTTGTGGTTTGATTCTACAGCTCAATCACATCATTATCAGCGCTACCAAACCCCTAGAACGATTGCACGATCGTAAGAAATCAAAGGTCTTATTAAGCTTAAGATAAGCGCACGGATACGTGCTGTGTGTTAGTCGCAAGAACAGTTTCGTCCGCATTATCTGCCGGAGGTCATCATAATCAGTCAGCAGAAGATGCGAAGCAATGCTAGAAACATGCACACCGAACTCTCTCTCTCGTTACCTGGCCGTCCCACCTACTCAACGGCATTGCAGTAAGTTCGCGACTATCGTCTCTAGCTCACCCTTTACCATCGAAACATCCAAGAGAGTCAGGAAATTGATTAGAATCGCAAATCAGCACGCTGCATCTAGCCCTGCTGTAACCGGAGGCTCACAAGGAAACGTGATGGAATTTAATTAATCATATGTTTCATCTTTCCTCCATGCGACCTCCGCTCATTGCCGATCTTTCGCTAGGCTCTCCAAAAAGGACCAAAAACGACATTGCTCGTGTCTGGCACAACATTTATTTAAATCACTATTCCAAGAGACGTAAGAACTCCACGTCATACACCTATTTTTCTACTGGCTTTCGTTCTCTCTCTCTCACGATAGCCCTCGTCTATCTGTATTTTATTGGTGGTTTTGGTTTGTTCTGTGCCATACACGTTTTGTCTCAAAATCGGATGCCAACCGCCAGGAATTAACTGTTTCCCGTTAGACAGGAAACCTCCAAGCGTACTTGGTCCTACGCTACCCTCTTCCCATCCATTCGATCTGTGGTGGTTCATTAAATTAATTGGAAGACCATCTTCTACATCCCGAAGACGGTTTCCAGCCAGTCTGGTTCGGCGGTGGCATTTGTGGTAGCGTGTTGCTGTTTTGTTTTATTTTCTGCCGCTTTGTTTTGCTACACCGTTCGCGATTTGCATAATGGTTCCTGGTGCTTTGATTTAAATGCGCATCTTGTAACGGTTGGGCGTGTGTGTGCATTTGTAACGTTGTTTGCATTTGCTGGTACATTATGCTGGTTTGGAGACGTACCGTTTGTTGACTAAAGAGTGAAGCTGTGTGGAGCAATGGGATGTGTGTTGATTAATTGGTACAACCGGTAGAACGGGTAAGAGTTACGCTTTTTGAAGAGCAATAGAACGAGATCTATAAGAAGATATGGACTCGCGCACTTGAAACCATCATTTGGGAGGGGGAAAAGTATACAAAATGGTCTTATTTGCTATAAGCATTTACGAACATTGCATTACAGCTAGCGTTGTGTCGTGAGTGAAAGAGCTACCTTAATCGCTCCGCTCACCTTACTGAGCGCGCACAGTGCGCTCCTTACAACATATCAGGTAGCTCCGCACTGTGCGAAAAGCTACGAAGAGCGCGATGTGCGGTGTGCGAATAGCACTAGAAGGAGCCTGTCGAGCTATGCATATCTAATAAGTATATACATAGCTCGACAGGCTCCTTCCATCGTATCTAATAGCGATATACAATTATGAATAGGTCAATGAGTAACACAATTAGGTATGGTGTTAACACATTTATTCTAACATTTAGGTTTAAGTTGATCCGCTCTAGTTGACCGGTAGAAGAAGACTGCTTGCTGGCTCGTCGTCCAGTAGAACTTCCCATCGGCTGCTTGCTCCACGGTGCCATGCTGTATGTGACATTGCTAGAGTATCAGGTTGTACGCTGATGCTCCGGAGTCACGTTGGACAACACGGGACCGGGGTGTCGGATGCAACTCCAGCGTGGGAACGTACAGTGCTTAATTATACATAGTTCGACAGGCTCCTTCTAGTGCTATTCGCACACCGTGCTCTTCAGAGCGCTTTTCGCACATCGCACATCGCGCTCTTCGGAGCGCAATTCGCACTGTACGGAGCTACCTCTCGCTCACCGCTCACCGAGGTGAGCGAGTGCGGTTCGCTCCGCTCTTTGAAAAGAGATACTTGACCCAACACTAATTACAGCTGTAAACCGATGGCTTTTAGTGCGACCTTCATTAAGCGACACTGTTGTACGTTATCTGCAAATAAAGTGATCAAGCTAATAGATACAATTGATGCACTAAAATGCCCCTTCATTGCAATCATCATTCACATAAATATCAAACCGAACCGGACTGCCGAGAAGCCTAGAAGAAATTACGAGAGTCTTAATCTGTTTGCTCGCTGAACCATAACCGTCCATTTTATTATTCGTTGCTGCTCACGGCAACCGGGGCCAGGAAATTAAACTGTTGTCACAAAGCAAAACTTCACACGCACTTAAGCCCATTCCATAAAGTGGCTTTCTTCCGTCACGTCTCACGTGCGCTTCACTGTACCGTTTGGTTCGTAGAAATATATACGCGCGTAGCATAAATGCAGCGTAACGGGGTTGGAGTGCCGTCTTGCCCATGAACGACGTGGGAGTTCATCAGCAAAAGCGTACGATAAGCGAAAGCTGTACGTGAAGCCCAACCCAAAACAATAAAAAGCACATTTCTAGTGACTTCAGCAAGTTCGTCGCTTAGCGTGCGCTGAAGTCTTTTGATTTGGAGAAGAAAAAAAATCAATTTAAAGCGTTAGAAATAACGATTAAACTGGAGTGAACAATTTTCTACCAGCCGCTTACCTATTCAAGGCACGCTTGTGCTGAAATTTTTTCATCGTTTGTGTTTTTTTTTTACTGGTTGACAACATTCCAGCAGCAGCAGTGTAGCCGGTTTTTATAGGACTTTTATTTTCCCGGTTTTGTTTTGGGCATTATCTTTGTTCTAGACCAGAGATGTCAAACATGTGGCCCTCGAGGACGTTGGATGTGGCCTGCGATACCTTTGAGAAATTTGTATCAAGTACACTCGATAAAAAATACAGTTTTTCGTTTTTTGCTGACAATTTGAGAGATTCCATATTCTGGACTTATTGGTAGAATCAGTGTTGACAAGCTGTTAGTATTTCTAACACGTCTACTTAATGTTTATAAAGATTTGCACGAAAGTTGTTTAATTGTATCGTTAGCTTCTCGGCACTCTTCCTTCTTGACAGCGTTAATGCATTTTAAATGAAGTTGAAGCTATGGAGCAAGCACTTAGCTGAAAAGAATCATACGCATCTTACCACCGGGCCGCCCCCAACACCTCCTACTAAACTTTTTAAATTTAAAGAAACTAGTCCTCTAAATTTATCACTTTGTTTGGGACTACATACGTTGGTGAGCAACTTTTTTTACAAATAAATTTTAATAAAACCAAACTACAATCACGAATAACGAATGATCATTTGAATGATGTATTGGAATTGTGTGCTTCTCAGGACATAACACCTAATATAGATATCCTTGCACAAGAAATGTGACTCCTATCATTAGGATCAACCTAATGCAAAATATTCCTTGTATACTACATCTTGAGTATTTGGATATTCACTCAAATAATAATAAAGAAATATATTTTTGTATGGCCACTGACATAGCCAAGAAGATTGCCACATACCAGCGCCACTAGCATCCATTCCAATTTCTTCAACATCTTAGAATGCTTTATTTCCCTTCAACTTCAATACATCCGTCTATTCTAGTGTTGTGCTAAATGAATCTTATCAAAAGAGTCAAGAGTCAATCAAAAGTGAAGAGTCATTCAACTAATGAGTCGACTCCAAAAAGATTCATGAATCCCCAAAGATTCAAATATTGCAAATATTATTTTTTTTTATTAACAGTATGACGGCTCTCTGCCGTATGGTCTATGCCTACGTGCACAGACAGACATTTTGTTTCTCAGGGCATTTCCTCCCTGTATTTTGACCTTATCCCGGGTTTGCCCGGTTGGTAGTTATGGTGTGTATTGCAGAGTTCTATGAGCTGCTGTGTTTGTAGGGTTGTTGTTGGTGGATGTCGGGCGTTCTGTGATTGGTTGGGAGTTTGACGTGACTATTGTTGTTATATAGGCTATTGCTGTTGTTGACCGGTGCTATTGCTGTTTAATGGGTTTCATCGAGTTCCAGTCTTCGTGATACGAGACCTATGGACAAAAATCAAACCATACAAACAAAAACAACCAAATGTGACGCACACCAAGTCTGCCTCCCTACGGTACGCAGTTTGTCTGGCGCCCCTGTGGTTGAGGAAGTTGCAAAGTTGCCACACTGTACATTTAACATCCACATGACAACTACCGCCCGGTGGTAGATGCGACAGTGGCGCCGGCCTTCACATGGCAGGACCGGAGTTCAAGTCTCATATGGGCCGTTCTCCCATAGTGAGGACTGACTATCCAACTATGCGGTAACAATAAGTCTAGTAAGCCAGAAATGGCAGGCATGACCTAAGAGGTTGTTAGGCCAAGAAAGAAGAAGAAGATGACAACTAACACAAAACACAAAACAGGAGGATATGGTGAGGTAGGATATGCCCGTTTGTTTAAAGGATTAGCCCGTTGGTTCTGGCAACGGTGATAAATTATCACCATAAACTTCAAATCTTTGCTCGCCAAGATGTCGCGTATCCGGGATTCTGCCGATTCTTCCGATACTGTCCAACAAGGAAGGTCTTGCGGCCTCGAATTCCACGCAGGACCACAAGAGATGATCCACATCGTGATATCCGATACCGCAGCCACATACCTTTGAAGTGGCCAGATTAATACGCTGTAGATGTGCGTCCAAAGCGAAATGATTCGACATGAGCCGAGACATCATTCGAACGAAAGCGCGATCTACAGGGAGCCCACCGAACAAAGGCCACAGGGATACCTGCGGAGTGATCGAGAACAAAAGCCGCCCTAATACATCCGCTTCCCACATGCTCTGCCAGCGAGACAGGCAAAGTTGCTGTGCTTCCTTTGAGGATGAGGAATCTTTGAGGATTCATGAATCTTTATAATAGAGATTCAGAGTCATTCATTCAGTTCAAAGATTCATTCAGATTCATGAATCTAAATCAGATTTACCCGACACTAGTCTATTCGTTATATTGAATTGTATAAGTTGTTCTAACAAACATGCTTCATGCACATAACGCACAGTTAGATAATAAATAGTTGATTATTTTATGAAAAATAGTACTTCAAATAGAAGAAATTACACATGTAGTAGGAAAGTTTATGTGTTCTTTGAATTCTATATTAGTTGTTTCATTTGAGAGAACTATGGTACAAACCAAATGTTGGCCCCCAAACCAGACTTCAGGAGAAATTTGGTCCGCGTAGTCAAACGAGTTTGACATCGCTGTTCTAGACCATGTATAAATATATTTTTTTTTTTACAAGAGAGTGGTGCTTTTCTTCGGCACCGGGTTTCGGAAGCAAAGCAACGCAGCCAGTTGCCTGCGAACTGGGAGGTGAATGACAAATTATGAGCTCACCGCCCTCGCACGTAAGTCACGTTCCCGGCCTGGACTCCCTTTACTGCTGGCAGCGTTCGTGGTTTGCATACACGCTCGGGTTGGTTTATGTGTGTGTGTGCGCTGCGGTTCGACGCACGCTCGCTGTGACGGTATTATTCTTTCTCACTTCTTAATTAGAAAGTGCTGTTTTCGAAAAAAAACCTGTTTCGGGCCGGGTTTGCCGAAGGTTTTGGAAGGTCGAATGCGCTGTGCGCTGTTCGTCAATTTTTATTCTACGTTCAAACCCCCGTCCAGCATTCGATAAAATCGTCCCGCCTTCTTCATTCCCCCTCCTCGTTGTTGTTTTTTTTTTTTTGGTGGAGACTCAATGTACATGATCTCAGCGTCCCTAGTTATTCTTTTCAATCGAGGCAATAGAACAACCTGGCAAACATGGGCTGGTTGGCAATCATTTCTAATGCCGACAACATTCGCTACGGTGGATTTTGGGTAACGCTGCGAGATTCATTTAATTTTAGTGTGTGTGTGTGTTGTGTGCTGTTAATCGCTATTTCTTGATTGGCCTTTCCTCAAAAAAGAGGGATAAGATCTATTGTACACACATTCTGGAAAGCTTCTGTTTTTAAGTTTCTGTTTGTGTTGTATAAAATAGAGATAAAAAAGAGACACACACAACATGGAGCGACATCGACGTCAAATGGCCGGATTTGTTAACCAAACCATTTTGGGCAAAATTAGTTCTTCTTTGTTCAGGAAGCTCGTTGATATCCCAAGGAGAAAACAGAAACCAAAACGAAGTCATTTCGCACGATTAAACATTAATTTCCGGAAACGAATTTGAGCTCTAAAACAAAAAAAAACGATTCCTATTTTTGTGACGCAAATTCTCCAAAGTTTCCTCCAGCTTGCCACCCACACACACACACACAGACATTAACTTTGCAAAGGTTTGCAATCGCCGGCCGTCGAGAAAATCGAATTCTCTTCGCTGTGAACGCTCCCGAAGTGCTTAGTTTCGTTGCTGTCATCTTAAGTCGGCAATATCTTGCCACACCAGCTGTGTGTTTGAGATTTTAGTTTTATTTACTTAATTTCAACCCCTTTCCTTCAGCCCTTTTTGCTACGTTTGCCCTTCAGACCGTCGGGGTTCGGGGTAAGCCTTAGAACGAGACATAATCCATTCTGAAGGTTGCCTGTGTACGGGTGTGTTGTTCATTTGGATGGTGGTGGTGGTAGATGGGGTTGGATTTTTGTGGCGCCCAATTAAACCGTTGCCTACAGTTATCCGTGGCAGCTGAACGCAGGGCACTAATGAGAGATGGTGAGGGATATGGTGACCGGGCGCCACGTCATGCTAAGTCACTGACAGCTCGTTCACACCCGTAGTGTTTAGTGGCGGCGTAGGTACGTGTCGGTCGGTCACTAAGGTAGAAGGGTAAATCGAAGGGGAAATGATTTGTGCAGCGCAAATCATGACAGATTGCACCGCAATCCGGTTGTCTTACAGTTTTCGTCTTCTGTCCTTTAACGGTCCTCTAACGGTTCTGCTTGAAGTTTGAGGCATTACAACTTCAGTTACCATTCTGTGTGGTTTAAGGTATGAAGTGATGTTGCTTGAATTTACGAAACAATTTTACAAGACAACTTTAGATTTGTTTTTTCTCTGGTATACTAACGAAGCCAGAAACAAGATTCACGCCCACGCATACAGCAAGACAATGCGTGCATGCAAATGCTACGCAGGCAGAAAGGGGAACCAACACCCGAACATCATAAATCATACAACAGTGATAATTATGACACTTCCACGCAACCCTTGACGAACGTAGTTTTGCTGTTGCGATAATAAGGGGACGACTGACACCCGATGATCATGGCTCGCTACCAGCAACCTGACTGTCCAAATGTGGCTTTTTTTTCCTTCTTTAAGGTTCGATGTAACGTAAGAGATATCACCATATCACAGGTTTTATGATCTCAACGGCTTGCAATGAAGGGATGAAATTGGGAAGAAACCTGTAACTCATGGTTGAATTGCTTTACAAAAACTGTGGCTACATCTTTACGAAAAGAGAAAGTGAAAAATTCCTCACCTGAAGCGACACCATTGTGTTTGTTTGTGTGATTTCTATAAAATTCTTTCTTCCTATATGTAATGTCTGAAATTAAGTCGTTGTTTGACGATATTCTTCCTAATATAAATATTTTGTCAACAAAACGCCATCAAGTTTTATTTGCTTCTTGAAGTATTTTTTGTTGTTGTTCTGGTAATTCTTTCAAGCGATTGTTTTGTTCATAGTTGTTTCAGTTTTTGTTAAACGAGCTATTTTGATACTTGAGTCTAACTTTTCTATGAGAGAAAATGTATATAAACCTTGCTTGTAA
>KZ062432.1:0-43242 GCA_002091835.1 Anopheles maculatus
AAGAATAAGGAGAACCTGCACAGTAACGGCAGCCATACGCCTTCGATCGCACGTACACCAGCGCTTCCGCTTGGCAGCACTAATGGCAAAACGGACGACACGAAAGTCGTACCACCGTACATGAACGGATCTCACGCTGCTTTCAATGGAACGCACACGAATGGTCAGCATGATCTTACAGTGTACCCGGCGCAGACTACGGTAGCAGCGCTGGCAGCCGATCTCGGTAAGGTTATACTGCGACCGAAGAACCACAACGGACCGGACGTGAACGGATCGCAGGCCCCGATCAATGGGCGCAAAGTAAGTTCCGAGCTAACATCGCATGCACGCGACCGTCGATCGTACGTCGAGCGCAATAACAATCTGGCGCCGTACGATAAGAAGCAGGCGCAACAGGAGAACGCCACTCCACAGGAACAAGATCCGGTAGCCAACGGTAGTGCGCTGGCACTGCTGAAGGATAAAATACCGATCTGTAACGTATGCGATCACAAGATTGTCACGTAAGTACTCGACCGGGACTAAGTTCCAGAAATGATTAACGATCAGCTCTTGTTTTTTTTCTTCTTCTGTGCGTTCGTTATGATGTGGTGCTAACGTTTTGTCTTGCCGGAGCATGCCTCACCTAACTCTCTGTTTTCTACCATTGCTCACCCTACAGAGGACCGTTCATCACTGCGCTGGGACGCATCTGGTGTCCGGATCACTTCATCTGCCACAACGCGAACTGCAAACGTCCGCTGGCTGACATTGGGTTCGTCGAGGAGAAGGGCGATCTGTACTGCGAGTACTGCTTCGAGGAGTTCTTGGCCCCACTGTGCTCGAAATGCAACGGCAGAGTCAAGGTATGGGATCGTCTTATAGAGAATCCTTGCACAAGACCCGTCGTCTAACGGACATCAATTTCTGTATCTTCCCAGGGTGACTGCCTGAATGCGATCGGCAAGCAGTTCCATCCGGAGTGCTTCAAGTGCACGTACTGTGGCAAGCAGTTCGGTAACAGCCCGTTCTTCCTGGAGGAGGGCGATCCCTACTGCGAGAAGGACTGGAACGATCTGTTCACCACCAAGTGCTTCGCGTGCGGATTCCCCGTCGAGGCCGGTGACAAGTGGGTGGAGGCGTTGAACAACAACTACCACAGCCAGTGCTTCAACTGCACCGTAAGTAGACTCAGACTCAAATAAGTGACGTACATCTAAGCTATGCTGTATTCTTCTTTCCCTTTCAACAGAGCTGCAAAAAGAACCTCGAAGGACAGAGCTTCTTCGCGAAGGGTGGACGTCCGTTCTGCAAAAATCACGCTCGCTAATCGGTTGACCGTTCAACACCTGGCACACCATAAACACCTCACCAGGCAGCAAAGAAAAAAGCGCGTTTAGGTATCCACTTACACTCCTACATCTCAAGGCGTCATTTCAAACTAACAGAAACAACAACAAAAACACGAACGAAACCAAAAATACCCTAAAAACAAAATGTTGTCTAATCGAACCTCGAAACACAATAAGGAAAGTGGAAATGGAAAATGGGAAAAATCGTACTGGATGAGATTCGAGCAGCTTGGCAATGTTGCATACAAGCCGAATTGGGGATGAAACATTTCACTGCGCGAAACATTGCATTGGTGAAACATTTCAAGCTAAGCTTTCTTTCCATTTGGGGTGAAGAAAAGTTGTTTAGCTTAATAGAAGAAAAAAAAACACAAGCAGCCGCGTTAGATAGTTTAAAACATGGGTCCGAGAGGGGGGCTGAGTGAGTGAGTGAGCGTGAGAGCAAGAGCGAGAGAGATTGAGAGAGAAATAGTAAAATGAAAGATGATGAAACAGAACAAGAACATTTGCTAGACATTGAGATTTAAATAATGGTTAGTGTTGAGGCAGTCCGAAGAATTGTATGGCAGTAGAGTGCAGCATGCATAACTAAGAAACATCGCAAATTAAACGTAGATTCATAGAGCGCTTTCTATTATACTGTTAAAACATTGATGTTACTACGCTACTACGTCAACCATTGTGCAGTACAACCTAAGAGGATGCCGGTTCGATGCCGTTTTGCCACTACAAACATTTTCTCATCTTCGTATGGTAACGTCTCGAAAGCAAACGGTCGAATCTGGGAGTCTGGGGATTTTGTTTTTGAAATGAAATTGTTTAAATGAAAACCCACACCGCTAAAACTATAACTCAAAAACACAACAGAACAGAACACACCAGGCGCGCGCTTACTCTCTTAGGTTTTTATTTTCACTCGTGGATTATCGATAGGATGAAGAATCGCAAGCATCGCTACTTTATTTTTCTCTTTGTGTGTGATACAAATATAATTTTATTTATTTATGGCCTATGTTGCTGACGAATAAAAACAAAACAGTGTAAATTTGCTGGCAAAGCAAGTACAATATAGGGGTGTTTGGTGTTAGTTATTTCGTACGTACCGCTTACGGCTAAACCGTAAGTCGTTTGCCAATTCAATATTCTGACCGTTTTGGCAGACGCTTTACTCCATCTCAGTATGGACCTATCACGTCTCTTCTATCCATTTGAACGGCCTGTAGCATTGTGGGGTTTGGGTCGTCCGGCACCATTATCATGACGTGATCAGTCCGACAGAGGCTTCTCCATTGTCCTACCACACATACGGGGCCAAAGATACTTCTGAGCATCTTCCTCTCGATCGAAGTTAAGAAAGTCCATTTCTCAGGAATAAGTGAGTATTTAGATTATAAATGTATTTACAATCCCAGTTTCGTCCACAGCAGAAGATTCCTCAGGTTGTAATATGACCGGTTGGCAGCCAGGACTCTTGCGCGTAATTAAACGTCTATGTTGTTGCCGGTGCAGACTTTTGGCCTCAGATAGCTGAAGTTTTAGATATTCTTTAAAGGTGCGATAATCTATCCGTACATTATCATCTCTCCGTGATTATTAGCAGGACTACTGATGATGCCAACAGCAGCACGTTTATCTAGAACCTGAAGTTTAATTACACCAGCTCGATCCTTTGGTATGCTTCTGATACGTTGGATGCTCTGTGTTATCAGCACATGACAGAACCTGGATTGTCTCATAGAAAATGATTCAAGAAATTTTCACTTTCAAGTCTCTGGTCTCAGGTCTTTTATGGTGATTTTCCTTGAGATTTTTTCACTCAGATTTTACAAGCGTTCAAGTTTTTCAAGGATTCCAAAAGAGCTCACAGCGTCGTATAATTTTGCCGTTTAAAATCGATTAAGAGAAGGTAGGATGATATATCGATTAGGTGATGGTAGGATGAAACACAGACATCTTTTCCAAGATTGGCTACATAATTTCCCGTTTAATAATATTCTCTAACAGTAGCATAAGTCAAATTTGTAATATCAAAGAGAATATCTTGTAGGCGGCATTTTAAAACGTAATACTCCGTAATTGCTATAATTTCACAAGGTATTCATCAACTGGATATCACATACCTTAGATATCATTTAATACATCTCCTGTTACATTCTAAATAAGTAAATTATGATTCGCAGTTCTAAGAGATGAGCAGACTATTTATATAACACCAATCAGATAGATATATACCTCGTCTTTGTTACCAGTGAGTCACATCGGATCATAATTGATGTAGTAGCTCCGACACTGACCTCAACATTTCAAAATCCATTAAGTGATTTACTAAACAAAAAACAATCAATTCACCGTATCAAGTGGTTCTCAAACAAACCCCGGTATCTACTCGTTGACTCGTGTGCTATAAAATGCAAAACAATGATTCACCAAGCACATCACCCTAAAACCCCTACTGTCCTATACCACCATAGATAGTACTATAAATCAAAAGAAATTATCAACTGATGATGGAAACTGATTTCGCACAATTAGTCAATTACAGTATACGACGCAATGAGCTCTTTTAGAATCCCGGCCAAGCTTACCAGGCTTGTACGAATGACAATGACCAGCATCACATGCCAGGTGAAGCTGGATGGAAAACTCTCATGGCCCTTTTCTACCACCAAGGGTCTGCGCCAAGGAAAGGAAGGGCTTGCTTATCTTCTCTTCAATCTGGCGCTAGAGAGATCCTATCGAGCTTCGGAGGTGGAAACTTCGGGGACCATCTTCTAGAAGTCACGCTGATAACCTATACCTATTGGTTTGAGGCTCTCCTACGTAGTAGAAGCTTACAAAAGGTTAGAGTCAACAGCACAAAACGTATAGTTGGTTTTTTTTTGTTCGTTTTGTTTTGTTTGTTTTTTTGTTTTGTTTTTTTGTTTTGTACCACCGATTTACGCAGGACTGATGTACGGTGATCGCACCTTTGAAGTCGTCCAAAACTTCACCTATCTGGGGTCAAAAGTCAGCACCGACACCAGCATAGACGTCGAATTGCTCTCAAGGGTGCAAATCAAAGGGCCAACCGGTCATACTACAGCCTGAATAAATTTTTCCACTCAAAATACATGATGGACGAAGTTGGGACTGTATAGATCAAACATGGTCCCAGTACTCAAATATGCCTCTGAGACTCGAATTTTGTCCAAAGTCTCTCAGTCTTGGCCAATAGGAAGATGCTCAGAAGTATTTTTCCGCTACAATGATAAGTTCTACGAGCTGTACGGTGATCTTAGGTTCGCCAGGATTCGGTGGGCTGGTCGTGCCATGAGAATGCATCGGACGACCTAGCCCGTAAAGCCCTTTTAAGTCGTCCACAAGGGGTTGATGATCCTGGTGGACGCATCCTGGTTGGATTGGTAGACGACGGCGCTGGAACGTGATCGGTATCGAGGATTGATGTTTGGCGACGAGGATGGGATGATATCATGCCTGCTCGAGCATCTATGTTATCCGTATTACCACACTTCCTTGAGAGTTTTTGGTGTTCATACTGATTCCCGATGATGCGATGATCATTGAACATTTTCCTTTTTAAAACAAGCGCGACACGTAGTCGATTATTCCCCGTTTCTGGATTCAATCGGAGTACTCCGGAGCTCCTGAGTGCTCCGGATTCAATCTGAGTACTCCAGTGCTCCGGAGTACTCCGGATTCGATCGGAGTACTCCGGAGCTCCGGAGTCGAATCCGAAATTTTATCGGATTCGGAGTCGGTTTTCAACAAGTTGATTCGGAGTGGATTCGTCAATCCACTCCGAAGTTCCCATCACTACTACGGACCTTGTACAACTATCCTTTCTTCGAATACCACCGAAACTCAAATGTTTGCATTGGCCTCATCAGCTAAATCCAAATATCGTTAATCAGATTTGAATGCTAAAGTCAGTTAGTGAAACTCAATACTTAGACGGTTAGCTTCTAACACATATAGAAGATGGAAATTATCGTTGGAAATACTTAAGGCCATTTATCTTCCAAAAGGCCGCAAACTACTTATAGTTGATCAATGAAAAGAGGTTCATTACCTGCATATAGCAAAGCGCTACCTTTTTTTCGTTTCGTTGTGGTATTCCACCTAAAACCATTCACTCTATGTTTTTCCTATCTGCTTCGATTCGCTTTGGGACTTTGGGATGAACATCATCTTTGCATACTTCTTTACCAGCTGTTGAAGTTCCTGTTAAACACAATTTATTTCACGACTGCTACACCAACGAGCCACGGATTTTCACAACGTTTCTGCAAGCTTTAGATAAACTTGAAGCGACGGTCGGCGTATGCCACCTGTCCGGTACGGTACTGCTGCTCCCGCTGGTCGCGCTCATACTTCATCATCTTAGCGTACACGATGATCGGTATGACGACGGTAAACAAGCCAATTTTGAACGAGCGCCCGGTTGGCTTGAAGTGTTCGTAGTGGTTAACACGCATCGCTTGGAACCGTGCTAGGCCAGTATCGAACTGAAAATAGAGCACAATGCATACGTTAAAATATCGTTCTTTTGTTGGCCATCAGCTTCCCTCCCGGTACACATCCGGATCTTATGAATGGTCCGGTTGATGACATAACCATCACAATCGGAACGGAGCAGTGAACGAAACAAAGCAAACACACTTACCACACCACCGCTTTCTCCGCGCAGATGGTTGTGTGGGTTGGTCATCGTGCGCCAGTACTCGTTGCGGAGGGCCGCACGCCGGGCGACCTTTTCCTGTTGGCTCATGGTGATTTTTAAAGGAACAAGTTCGCGCACTAGTCCGCCGTGGGAAGAACGATTCTTCTGCAGTATTTGTTGTTTTTCGCAGATCTGTCAAATGCTTGACGAACCAATCGGCGAATAAAGAAGGTTGGTTCACCTACTGTTTCTTCGTCAAATTCAACGATGGTCGGTACCATTTGCTTGAGTCAAAATCTCAACTTCTATGAGATCAATTTTATGTCCGTTCAAACACTCATTTAATATTATGATAAAATTGCTTAAATTTGCTTTATTGAAAATATAAAATCATACTCTGTGTCACACTTGGTTGGGAAATAACTTTACGAAGCAAGGTTGTTGTCTTCGATAGCGATGAAATATTTTAGTCGACATTCGTTAAGCAGGAATTAATCCTGCCAGGCGGTTGGATGAAGGATGAGGGAGAGAATAACATTTGGCGAATGAAATCCTGCTGCTACGCAGTTTTGTAAAATCACACCACATTTGCTTACACGGTAACGGCGAAGGGCATGGGCATTATTCATGAACGCCGTACGTCTAACGTTTCACGTTGCTCTAGTTTGATTGTTTTTGTTTGTTCGGATCGTTTGGTGTGCATTGCACGCGTGTGTATGTTTTGTTTTTGGTGGTCAGATAAGCAAAACGGGAGCAAATCGAAAAACATTATTCGTGGATTTATTTATATGATACCACAAAACAGAACCCGAAACGTGATTGCATAACCTTCGACCAGCTCGTTGATGAGCTGGGAACGACGGGGGGGAGAGAAAAAGACACGGGTACGGGAAGGAATGCTAATGAACTAAGGAACAGTCGAGCACGTTTATCAAGGAACGGTGGTGGAGCGGGCAAACCGTATCTCGTAGAATGAGACACCAAACTCTAGAATAATTGGCATTTATTTATGAGACACAACGATTTGCATGCCCTGCGGTATGTTGTTTAGCGACAGTTTTTAGGTTATTTTCGTAGCCAGCGCACTTTCGAGAGACATCGGCACTAAAAAAGCCAAACGAACGGTTCCACTGGTTTAGCTAAAACCGGTTTTGTCAGCTACAGTTCAGCGTTTGATGAACGTTCGCATGAGAAAAGGGGAAGAAAAAGTAAACAATTTTGCTACGAAGATTGAAATCAACAGTCATGTTTCGATCGTAAAAAAATGTTTTAAAATATCTTAAACGTATCACATTTCAATAATAAAACGGGCAAAATGGAGGAACTGCAATGGCAATTAAAGGCAAATTAAATATAAGTTTTACTTTACTAAGAAAGAAAAAGCTATACCAAAATGAGTACAAAACGAAGGTTTATTTTTTAGCTTAAATTAAATCAACTATAAATTAATTGAAGGACTTCGGAGATCACCAACTATTTTCAAGCAAATAAACATAAGAAAAACTCAAATTTCACCTATTTTTTTTATAATAAGAACATTGTATTGCAACGTCTAGCGAAAGATAATTTTATATTATAAAACTAATGTCACTCTTAACAAAATTATTCTAGCAATACGACCAGGCTGTCCTACATGACTAAAAAATATATATATAATTATTGTAGAATTGAAATGAATTAGAAAAATTTCAAATTTTACTTGAGATTGCATTTGAACGATAGAATAACATAGCCGATAATCACAATAAAAAAGTATACTTAGTTGCAATAAAATGCGAAATATTTTTCACTTCTAAAACAGCAAAATTCTTAGTGAAAATAATATAAAAATGTAGCAAATGAAAAGCACAATAAAAAAAAACACAAAACTTAGAAAATTAGTAAAAGATACGTTAACTCAACAAACCAGCCTCTTAAATATAAATCAAACGTCGTATCTTGGAAGGAACTTTCTCTAAACTTTTACCCGCAATTGTCTTTCTTTTATAATTCTTGTCACACAAGACTCTTTCTTAAATAAAAAATACAGAAGGTAAACCCCATGATGTGTAGGAAAACCATCCTTCCGGCCATCGTTAACCAAATCTAGCCTCAAAAACTGCATACCGCTAACGAGAAAATCATTCCAAACTTTACCGCTAACCAAGCGAAGCATCAACCAGAAACAAAAAACAACAACGCCTTGCAGCTACGCCACGTATAATTAATTGAAAGCAGTGAAAAATGGAAAATATATAAAAGATACATGCTGCAGTGCGCAGTGCCACGGGTCTGTCCCACCTCTGCACAACTCAGCACACCCGTATCGTGGAGAAACTTTGCAATAAAAAATTAATGAAAACCAGACACAATGAATAATGTTCGAACAGATTAGAACGAAAAGCGGAAAAGAAAAAGAAAAGCACCAAAACTCGTGCCGAGCGAAACCTACGAAATACGTACAAACAAACGGCATTTTGTTTTTGCATGCTGTTGCACGGGAAACACACGAGGCCGAAATAAAAATCCCCAACTTTTCGTGAAAGAATGGGAAAAACGAAAACAACAGTTTTGCAGCTTCTTTTGTGCTGTTTCGGGGATGGTCGATGTTTCGAGGGGCGGGCGATTGTGGCTGCAGGTGGTACGGCGCGTGGCGATAATGTTTCGGGCAAATGTAGCTCAATTTCTTTTTTCCTTCGTACGGTTTTATTGTGTTAGTGTTTTGTTTAGTGCTTTAGGTAAGTTGGGGCAGCTTTTTTAACATTCATAGCTAAAACTGCAACACATCTCGGGACGCAGAACGGTTGGTCGTAGCTTTGAGGGAAACAGTTTCAAATTCTCTTACTTTCCGACGTGGCTTTTTCCTTCCCCTGTGTTGAAGAAGTGGAAATTAAATGCTCGTCTTCGTGGGGATTTTTTTGGTTGCATTTTGTGTAGTTTTTAAATTTCCACTCGGAAATAAGGACTGGCGTGTGGTATCAAGCCAATAAGGTAAAGCGAAAAGCAGTATGTACACCGTACATGCAGCCACGACCGGCCCAGGAATTCAATTTGTTAAATGTGCTTTTTTGTGGTATCAAGCCAATAAGGTAAAGCGAAAAGCAGTATGTACACCGTACATGCAGCCACGACCGGCCCAGGAATTCAATTTGTTAAATGTGCTTTTTTGTGAGGTTTTCCCTTCGCATAACAGCGTGGAAAGATTGCACTTTTGCATGTGCTGTACGTTGCATGCTTTGTGTCTAGGGAGTTGTTGCAACGTGGCAAATGGTTGCAGTGAGAGAAATTGACGGCATCTTGATAGTTGTGAGCTGGTGAGTATTTTATTGTTTTAATATTAAATTATACGGTTAAATAAAGTATTTTTAAAGTAAAAAAAAGTGATTCGTGTATCTGTACTTTAATCAAATTTTGTACACTTTTACCAGGAAGACCATTTAAACTTAAAACCTCGTTTAATGCATCTGCCAATGAGTGCCCACAAATTTAATTGCTTTTAACCTTTTCTCATCACCCATCCGCGCATAATATGATTCTGCAGCCCTTTGGCACAACACTTTGAAGTGGTCATTTGTCACAATTGACCCACCCTATGCATCAAAGAGGTATCTCAGCGTTCGGCCACCGGGCCCAAAAGTGTCCTTTTGGCGCCATATGTGACGCATTGCTTTTGACCACATCAAATAGCTCCGGTGATGGTGGTGGTGGTGGTGGTTTTGATTAATTGCATCACAACGACAACAATCGTGACATGAGTGAGCGTGGTAACATAAATCACACTCCAAACCGTTGTGTGCCTGTTGTGGTTGAGTAAATTTAGTGATGCTCACAATACGCATACAAGGGGAGTTGTTTTTTAATGCAATTTAGGTTTGTTTTTGCAAGTAAAGTAATTTAGAAAAATGTCCTTTAATGCGTTCATTCAAGTTAGTTTATTATTTTTTATGAATTGAAATAGTTTTCACAATTGATTTTTGAAAAATTCTGTTGAAGATTTAAAAAAAACAAGACATCATTACTTTCATCAAAACATTGATTCTTATTTACATTTCGACCTGAGATAAAGACCTGAGCAAATGATATTTTAAAATAAAACAGGATCATGCAAAAAACTAAAAAATAATAATGTATAAACTGCCTTAGCATTAAATCTTAAAATATGCTAAATCGGTTTCAATACTGTTAAGGTATATTATAGTATTAATTATTTCCATTTTACTTAATGTTTTTGGTTGATTGATTGATTGAAGGATTGGTATATTTATCATGAATTGGAACAGAAAGTCAAATATTAATATCAAAAACTAAATTAATGCTCTACATGACTTTACGATTTCAAGCCTGCTTAAATGTATCGAAAGTAGTGTATTAAAAAAGATTTTAAGCTGGTCTTATTAATGTGTCCGTCTCTAAATATTTGGTTTAGTAGAATGGCATTCAAACAGTTATCCATGACAACAAGAAATGATGAAGATAAGAGAAGGTCCTTTAAAGGAGTATTCTTGTTTCCAATTTTCTTAAAAAGATTTTATAAACTCTCAACGCATAGTATTTATCAGATAAGTCTATCCCACAAATCTAATAAACATTTCAGTCTGCTTCGTACTAATGCACACCATAAACTTCCCGCTTCATTGAATTTCGCCGCCACATGCACTACATTTGATTTCGCCCAAGATCTACGTACCATTCTATAAATCACGATTGTCACATGCAAATGAGCTCATCGTTTTCGCCAAACTGTCCCTGCAGCTTATCCACCGCCCAGATTCGAACGGTGGTGCGTAAATTCGCACGACAAGGCCAACTCAAGGCCCGTTCGTTTCATCGTTCGCTGTGTGCGCGCTGCTCGGGAATGATTACTGGGAAGCGTGGAAACCGTCGTCGTCTTTTGTCACTTCCAATTGACTCTAGAACGAACCAAGCAAGTGAGGGAGCTGCTTCGTTACGCGACTTTACTATCCTTTTTCCATTTGGTTTAACCTTCCGATGGGCACAGTTGCCGGTGCGACACAGTTGATGCGAGATGATACGGTGATGATGCTCATAATTAAGCCGGTGACGGAACGTAGAATCGGCGGATAAGAAGCACTTCTTAGCTCGGGGTAAGTTAATGATGCGATTTCTCCACCGTCGTCGGGTTCCAAGGAAACGCTTCGATGAGAGAAAAGTCAAACACAACGAGGATGAGAGATACCGGCGTGCAATGGCAAAATAAACCATTGATTGTGTGTTTAAAATATTTTACTCATTTTAATACAATTCGATGCGTAATTGACTGTTATTTAAGCTTGTATTGAAGAGCATTTTACCTTTCATTTTTTCTCGCACACGATCATTCTGCACGACACTGCCGAAAAAGTAGGTTAATTACTTTTCAACAGCTGACGTGTTGCGACCTTCGTTCTGCGCAAAACTGCTTTCTTTTGTTTGCGAGTTGTTTTTTTCGACCCATTTCACAGAGGACAGCAGCAGAGAGTGGTTGAGAAAACTCGGTCCGGAAACGCTCGACTCGGCCACTGCCACACGGTTTGCAGATGGTGTTAAGATAAATGCAGCAGCACGGGTGGTCCTGTCACTTCTTTCCTATATGACAGCGTAGAAACATTTCATGCTTTCTTTTTTGTTTTAAGTTGTTTTTCAAAGTAGAAAAAAAAGTATTGTGATTTGAGTTGCTAAAAGCTGTGAAAACTCAAGCGAAAAAGACAAAATATAGATCAACCTGATTTTGAATACTATTTTTACTTCTTACAATGAAAATATGATGCAGCAGCCATGCCTTTACATTTATCGCTCGTTTAAGGTGCATGTTCTTGTCAAAAAGTGTAGTCGCTCACGTACGACAACTAGAGCGTAAGCGTGTTTCCCATTAAACATCCGGCGGCGCTCATCAATGAATGGTGCGGTTCAGATTGCCGGAATGCTCCCAACAACGCAGTTATGGTTTTATTTTTAAGCCATTCACAAACCTTCAAAAGGGTGCCGCTTGTGCTGTGCCTGGTACGACTGCACGACCGCCGGATTGTGGCCTATATCGCTTCACACGCGATCGCCCGATAAGATAAGGCTTTGTGGCAGAGGTTACAACATCTGCACGGTTGCCTTTTGGGAGGGGCGTGTGTTTTCTTTTCTGTGCGTTATGATTGTTGATATTGGGCTGGGTATTCATCCAATTTAGAGGCAAACAAGCGTTTGCTTAAATAGGTGCGTTTACGGAAAGAACGTTTAGGTAGGGTAAACAGTCGGAATGAGTTAAATCAATTTAACGACAATTTTGTGCGAGTTGGTAAACGTTTCTTGCCCAAAACACAATTCACTAACATGACAGGTTGTCATCGGCCTGGTAGATAACGCAACATGGAAATGTTAAATCTGTTCTTAATAGATAACGTACACGTCGGCTGCATTGGGGCATGTCAAAAAAGCATCGCACCCAAAAAAACTACAATAACCATGAGACTACCCTTGAAGAATTGGTATGGGCGTAGTCTGCCATTTGAGAAGCATTACATGGACAATTGCTTTTCGAAATTCTCTTCATCAGTAGCTAATGAAAGCATAGACATTTTAACAAAGATATGATAAATGGGATCCAAATTCAAAAAGCTAACATATGTTATGTCTTATTAAGTATATCTTCTAAAATTTGCTTTAAGCTGGTTCCGTTTCCCATTAAATGCACCCTTGTTTGCGGATGAAGAAAACGTTTGCTTTGCGGTTTTATCTCACCTTACCCAATCGGCACACATTGTAGATCTTTATGATGATTTATTGCACCTGATGGGTGGTAACAGTCACAAATATTTATTTAGCGTAACACACCTCGTGTGAAGCTGCTGTAAAGTCTCTTAGAAAATCACATAACCTGTTTGGTGCCTAGCGTAGAGAATGTGCATGTTTCGTGGATAGATTGGAGTAGAAGCTTTGCTCGGAAGTAAGCGCTTTTTAATGATGCTTAAAGAAAAATAAAATTTGGATTTAAAGTCCAATGTTTTCAGTCGAATGTACCTCGCAGACTAGCTTTATACATGATTTCTGAGATTAACTGGTACTGTTAAGGCCATGTTTGAACACTTTAAAAAAAACGAAGTTGGAAAATTTACTGGTTGAACTGGTAGACTCCGTAGCACTTTATCGATTTCTTTCAATATTTGGTGGATAATTAAGAGTTAAAATTTTGGGGAAATGTTATGTTATGTCCATGTTATCTTAAGCGGTGTCCAGTCCTTAAGACACAGTTCAGTTCTGCTTGTAGATCGTCCGTTTTATCTTGAGTAAAGTCCATTTATGATATTTTATGCATTTCATATTATTCATCTCGTAACCCGACAAATAACACTCATATATTAACGCACACTTATGTTTTTGACTATGAAAATATTTTATAACATCTAACAATCTAAAATTATGAAATTAAACAAATTAAAAAATAAAATTACCCTAAAGAATAAGTGTGTTGAAACAAATGTTCATAATGTTTTGTAAATTATGTATAACTAAATATAAGCATTTATTCCCTTAAGATAATGAAACACAACATTATTGAATTCTTTTGTTTGACGTGGACTAACTAGACTAAATTAATTCATAACATATTCTGATATGAATGTCTTATTTTACCGTCTTCTAGGAAGATCAGGATTTTGTCTCGGCAGACGACAACGATAACCTTTGGTATCAAGAACTTCTACAGCATTTCTAGAACGCAAAGTTTTATAATTAAGATTTATACAAGATTATAATCAAGTAAATCGTTATTAAAAAAATATTCAACTCTTCTCTTCACAAATTAATAACCTGCTTCTTTTTTTCAAATTTCATATTTTATTTTAGGTCAAAGATAATTCTTTAAAATATAATGATAAATCTTTAATATAAAAAAACGACAAAACTATGAAACACTGCTAAAAACTGAAAAGAACTGTTTGAATGTTATATTACCAAGCTATCAAAAACATCGGTAACTGTCACCTTTTAAGGAGGGATTATTGCATTTTAGTAATATTTGATAATATTAATGTTCGATTATCAAAATTGAGCATGCTTCTATGCGAAAATGCATATAATTGTGCACTATCATCAATAGCTATTAACGCATCCGCAGCGTTGAAGTACGAGCACAACTCAAATAAAAACTCACGGGAAACTTTAATCAAATGTAAACTGTAAAAATTAATTTATTTCTTTAAAAAACAATGCTTTCCTCGTTTATTTTTATCTTAACACAGAAGAAACTCGCCGTTACCTTCGCCATATTCTATTCACTTCAACCCACTCGCTCAGGATCAAATCGCAATTAAAATCCTGAAATTCTGGAAACTTTCCTATTATAAATTCCCGCAAGCAACACAACTCATAAAGCGTATTCCCACCAAGTCCTGATACTTCGTTCGCTGAAGATAATTTTGCGTTTGTTTCACTTCGCGCCCGTGGGGGTATTCCGTGTTTTCGGACGGGAGTTTTTTTCCCCATTTTCGATCACCATCATTTCAAGCAGCTTCTTCAAACATGCCCATAGCCTGTGGGGTTCTCCTTTTCTTCACCGTCGTTCTTTAGTTCGGTACAACACTGCACAACCCATCATGAAGTGCATGTTCTGATAGTTTTCGCTATTCTTCAGCTTTATCTTCCCTTTTCGGTCTTCACGATGCATCTTTTCGGTTCTAGCCTTCAGGAAAATTTTATTTTCCGCTCACTTGTTGTTAGATGCAGCGAGTGACTCACTTTACGAAGAACGAAACGTACGAGAGTTTCGCCAGAGCAAAAGGATAAAAGCAGCTCAACCTCGTTCCGTCCCTTTAACGATCTCGAAGTCCGTCGATCTATCTTGCCATCGCTGCCAGGAAATGGATAAAAAGAAACCATCCTTCCCGGGGGCGATTCCATGTGTGCTGTGAAGTTCACCGTTCGCTTTGAATCAACTTTGATTACTCCAGAAAACCCCACGAGGGGTTTCACAAACGATTCGAATTGCATCCACAGTTCATAGTCGGTTGCAACGGTTCAATGGCCACCGTTCCAAAGGCAAAAAAAAGCGTCCAAAGGAGGTGTCGGTATCATTAAAAGGCGCCTTTCAAGAGGGATGTTTTCATGGTGGCATAACCTTGTGCGCAGTAAAAATTGGGGCCAGTTAGAACAAGAAAGAACGGTATTAAAACATAGAAATTATGGTCCATGTTTTGCAGTAGCAGCGTTGACTCAGCCTGGTAAACAGTACTGATGAAATGGAGGCAAATAAAGAAGTCTCTCGAAAGCTCATCTTGTATGAATTTCAAAGAAGGCAAGAGAGAGAGAGATCCGCAAGCTATCGTGTGTGACCTTAATTTACATCACAGGATGTATCCTGAGAGCTTATTCAAGAATTCTGTTTGTGAGGAATAACACCACAATTCTAGAATTTCATTTGTACCTTAAATCGTGAACAAGATTTTAATACCTAATCAGCATACATCTTGAGGTTTCTGCTCAAACATTCCAGGTGTTTACCCTCACAAAACCGCACTTAATCACACGTTCTAAATCCGGCTGCTTGAAAGTTTCCGGGATTCAGATTGGACCGGTTTAATTCTGTCCTAACCTTGGTAGTACGTGTGCGATTTCCCAGTGCCAGCCAACCCACTCATTGTTGCCACATGTTGCTTCTCTCGTTATTGTACTATCATCCCCGGTCAATTATTTCGATGCAACACCGTTTGCCAAGAGCGCTGCGATGCTGCGATGCGTCCTCAAACTGCGCCAACGGAAAGTTGTCTCAAGAATTTTCAATTATGTAGATTTCACAACGTTGAACGCATTTATCTTGAGACGTTAAGGTTCGGTAGACAGCGTGTGTGCATGCATGCTTTCTACGTTCCTTGCTGCCGTGCTGTATCATCTTTCGTTCGTATAAAGAGTGTGAGTGAGGGCGCGTCTGTGTGTACCGCCGAGAGTTCTTTCCTTGGTCGTTGGTCGGTATTGTCTCATGTTAGGGGAATTGCACAGGACCACGAAACGCCCAGAGTAGACAAATTGTATGCAGATATTTCTCATTCTTTTGCATCGTGCGAGTACGATAAACAGTAGCTTGAAGATGAAATCTGTTGAGGAAAATTGGACGCATTTTATGTACTCTTATGTGCGTTTAACTAATGTTGACTGAGTTTAAAGAAGCTTGAAGAATTTTGCTTATCTTATCTTCAAACGTGGGCGTTAAAACTTCATTTAAATTGTTTTATTAAATAATTAATTAAGAATTTATGTCTTGAATTGTTGAAGCGTATTGTAAAAAAGTTAACTTCGGCAAATTTTAGATAAACTTTTATAGTAAATGTTATTGAAAACGAGCTTTAGGTTAGTCTCAATAATGGTATATTTATTCACTGCATGATATGAATACATGTTGACAAACGATATTTCATTTCACATTCTTCTAGATCCCTTGGCTAGAGCCTCAACTCTCAACGCTATTCACATTAATCTAATATCGATCCGACCTCACACAAAGCCGCCTAGGGCAAAATACTAACAGCAATCATTGGAATGTTTGCATCTCATTTCCATTCCTATGGTCGGGTTTTCCATGCACCACTTAAACGATGATTGAAAGAGAAGTTCACCATCTATACGGGACGCTTTTCTTCTGTCTCTAAGCACGATAGCGAACGCATCGATGCGTTCAAGCTATTCTGCAAGCACACCAATCACCCTTCTTGTATTCTGGTGCAGTCTATGTAACTCAAATTTCAAGTTAGATATTTCTGAGGGCAACAATCAAGAGGACGCGTGCAGTGAATCCTACCGAAATTTTTAATTTAGCGAAACGATACAACTAATCTAAATATTTGCTTGACATGTACACTTCACGTACTACGCAGCGAGCAGGATATGAACGGGGAAACAAAACATTCGGTCGGCCGTTGCGCGTGTACACCACTTTGACGCCAAGAAGTTTGTCGTCTGTCATGTTGGCTGCGTACGTGAGTATCGTGTCACGTTTGGCATTGGCATCATGTTACCACCGCAAAACCCGATGCCTATCGTCTTGGGAACGGTTTTTCGCTGCAGGATGGAAATGGACCGAAGAACAACCGAAACTATCGTGTATACGCTGCGGCCCCCGGCTAACGTGAAGAATACGATCTACGTGACGGGCATGCATCGCACCGTGTCACTATGCGCAAACATTGCTTGCCGCACACGGATAGTTACACTATATTTAACGTACACCGCAAAACATCTTCCCGATGGTGGTCGATGATCTTGATGATTGTGCGGCCTTTCTGGCGTATCGTGATCCGGCAGGATCGAGATCGGGAAGGATTATGGTACGTGTAGCAACGTTCGTCTTGCTGGTTTAGCACGTTTCTTGGTGCACGAAGTATAATAGGAAGAACACACATTGGAACGGGAGCAAGTGTTTCGGATGCCGAGCTCCACGTCGCATTGCTAAGCCACAGTTTAACTGCAGATTTTTGTTTGTGCAAATTAATGAGTGGTTATAAATTAAAGCTATAACGTGCCGTGTAAGCGATCCCCGCACGGGTGTCTGGCCGTTTTGCAGCACATGCATTCCGATGTGAATACCAAACCGAAAGCTGAATTCCACTGGGAAGAAAATAGACCAGACACACGTAGACGCATACGCAAAGACACATATTATGGAGGGCTAATAAGAATCGTGCATCATTGCAAAGTGTTTTCTGTGTTGTGTTGTGTATGCTTAATGTGTAAAAGTGTATGCTACGCTAGAGTATTTGGTTGGGGCTTTCAAAAGAATCTTTCCTCGCAAAGGTAAAGTAGATACGAACGAATCAGAAGATGTGATCGCTTAAGGATATTTTTCATTTAAGGATTATTTTAGGTTTTATTTTTAGTAACAATAGTTTTTGTTGTTAATCATATATTTTATTTAAATTAAGTGTTATTGATGTTTCTTTTTTCAACAATACTTGCGCTTCTTTGTTGCCTTTTTTTCTCTTTCTATGATTTTAATATAACCAGTCGCTAGATATCTTGACTGATCGTCGTCGGAAAAATAGTTTTTATAGCTGCACTGTGTGTTGTTCACTTGACAGACCTCTACTGTCGATTCTTCAAAGCAAAGGTGGTATAATGGTGCTCTATGGTTCCATATTTTGTTATAAAATGCGTTGTTTTGCAATTCACATAATGTTCTAGATTAAAATATTCCTCTTCTTCTTTCCTGGTCTGCTCCTAGGGAGCACATCTAGTAGACAGGGCCTGGCGTCCAATTCGTTTCCAGGAAACTCGGACCATGGCTGCGCTCCTCTATCCCCGGCTGAATCCGATATCCCTCAGGTCTGACTCCACTTGATCTAGCCAGATCCTCTGCGCCTCGTGCCGAACGGGTCACTGACGAGCACCTTCCTGGCAGGGAATGAGTCTCCGGCATCCTCATCACGTGCCCCAACCAGCGTATCCTTCCGGCTTTAGCAAACGTCAGGATGTCTGCATCGTCAAACAGCTCAGCTAGCTCGTGGTTCATTCTCCTTCTCCATACGCCCTGCTCGCACACACCGCCAAAGATAGACCGTAGCAACCGCCGTTCGAAGATGGCGAGTGCATTGGCGTCCTCTGCCAGCATAGTCCAGGACTCGTGCCCGTAGAGGACTACCGGCCGTATCAGTGTGCGATATATGGCGCATTTTGTGCGTTGTTGGAGTCTTCTGGATCTCAGGAGTTTGTGGAGCCCGTAGTAGGCACGCTTCCCCTGAACAATGCGCCTTCGAATTTCGCTGCTTACGTTGTTATCCGAAGTTACGATCGTGCCAAGGTAGCAAAACTCCTGTACTACCTCGAGATCGTCGCCGTCAACTAACACTCTGCTTCCGAGTCGTGCTCTATCACGGTCAGAGCCTCCGGCAAGCAGGTATTTTGTCTTCGTCGCATTGATCCTCATCCCAATCCTATCGACCTCGTGTTTCAATCGGGATTAAACTATTAAAACTATAGTTCAAATTAAACTATTACAAACCATTAAACTTTAGAAAAATGTTTCATTCGTTTATACTTAATCGAATAATTATCAATATTAGTTCTAGTATATCTCTTGCTTTACAAATCCTGCGTCATATGCCGTCATATTGTGATGGTTCGATAACTTTATATGTTTAAAAATGAATAGATAATGTTTGAGTATCATTTTAAAGTACGTTAGGAAATAAAATTAAAACAATACAATTATTTCTGAAGTACGTTTTACATCCTTTACTATTTTAATCGATTTTTAATCCTCTAATTTCATTTCTTTTCCTGAATGTTTAATTGTATTTTATGATTTCCTTTTTATTTTCACTCTTTTACGGAACATTTACTATTACGCTTTATTACAGGTCTATTTTTTGCTTGTTTTTGACAATTTTCAACGTCATATTCTTTCTTATTTTGTGGTTTTACTTTAAATGCCTTTTTAAGCGCAATGAACGGCAAATAAATCATGCAAAAGGAAGCAAAAGCGAATACACCAAAATCAAACTTATTTGAAAACCCTTCTCCATTGTTAAATTTGTTCCACATATTCAAAAACAAAGCATACAGTTTAAACTAATAACACACCGAACTTTAATTAAAACAAGCAAATGTTTACTCACAAACAAGTTTATCCTATTTGGTAAACTTTGCAGACAAAATAACAAACAAAATCGTACCTAAAACCTCCTTGCTCCACGAGCGTACTCATCTACTTGACGCAGACTTTACCCATCCGTTCAAAAGCTGCTGTCAAGACCAATTAAAAGAATAAAGCAGACGCCGTTTTGTTTTAAAGGTGTAAATTTTAAACATGTCTCACCCTTACCACCCAACCTACCTAGCCAACCGTGTTAACACATTGCTTTCGCCTTCCTGAGCACCATTTGTTGTGCTGAGTAGTGGCGTTAAAAATTCATACATCCTGCTCCATCCTCCCACCAGCCCCCGTTGCCAGAAATGCCGACGAGGCGAACTCACTTCACACTGTATGTGTTCACATCCTTGTACCTGGTGCGCTTGGATCGACCCAACGGCTGGTGGGTGATAGTGACATCTGTCGTTTCCCAAAAAAAAAAGTGTGACACCTTTCGTCGGTCCTGTTTTCTTAGCCAATTTAACGTCCCGTTTTGTTTTTCCTTCTATATTCTTTTGTTTTTCCACGCGCTTTTTAGAATGGTTCGGGTGCCTTCTAAAAGCATACCGAATGATAGTAGGCGACACACACACATACGCTTGCACACATACCTGTTCGAAGGAGCGTTAAAAGGCTTTCATCTTCCGCATTCTTCCGGTGAGCCATTAGGGATAGTATGACGGCACCGTACGGCCATTTTATGTCCTTTTCTCGGTCGATAGCATTTTCCTGGGGTTTCCCTTTTTCACCCTCCGAGAGGAATTAAATGTGCTTCAGGTGCCGTGGGTGTGACAGACGTGCGAAGCCGGAAGTGGGACGCATTCATAACCATAAAATGGACGGGCCCCAGATGGGAGCGTGGCTGTTGGTGCACGGTACGCTAAGTAGACGATGATGATGCGACCGTTCGGTACTTCCTGGTGGCGATGGTCATAAAACCGGATCCAAACCAGTTCGAGCACATCGACCGATTACCGTACTGCGGTTGTTGTTCCGGTTGGGTTGCAGTTTACTTCCGGCTTTGCGGACCCATCCAAAGGAAAAGCGGTGGACGCATACAGGAACAGTTGCGTGCGTTCTATCCGCGCATTTACCCCATAAAGAAGAATGTGTTTGTGTGTATAATTATTTCCACTGTGTGCTTATCGTTAGCGTCCTCGAGCAGTTCATTCCGTGTAAAGCGTACTTTAAAGTATGAGCTTCCCACTTTGCAGAGGGCGAGCTTTCCTTTGTTTCATTAATATTGAGCCAGCAAATGGGGAAAATTTCACTCACAAATCTCGCTGCTTTTAATCAACTTGGGAAAACTGGCTTGCTGACTGCAAAATATTTCCACGCCGTCACCGTACACAGCACAACAAAGAACAGGGAAAAACAAACTCGTAATCCGTATCCTTCCGGCTTTAGCAAACGTCAGGATGTCTGCATCGTCAAACAGCTCAGCTAGCTCGTGGTTCATTCTCCTTCTCCATACGCCCTGCTCGCACACACCGCCAAAGATAGACCGTAGCAACCGCCGTTCGAAGATGGCGAGTGCATTGGCGTCCTCTGCCAGCATAGTCCAGGACTCGTGCCCGTAGAGGACTACCGGCCGTATCAGTGTGCGATATATGGCGCATTTTGTGCGTTGTTGGAGTCTTCTGGATCTCAGGAGTTTGTGGAGCCCGTAGTAGGCACGCTTCCCCTGAACAATGCGCCTTCGAATTTCGCTGCTTACGTTGTTATCCGAAGTTACGATCGTGCCAAGGTAGCAAAACTCCTGTACTACCTCGAGATCGTCGCCGTCAACTAACACTCTGCTTCCGAGTCGTGCTCTATCACGGTCAGAGCCTCCGGCAAGCAGGTATTTTGTCTTCGTCGCATTGATCCTCATCCCAATCCTATCGACCTCGTGTTTCAATCGGGATTAAACTATTAAAACTATAGTTCAAATTAAACTATTACAAACCATTAAACTTTAGAAAAATGTTTCATTCGTTTATACTTAATCGAATAATTATCAATATTAGTTCTAGTATATCTCTTGCTTTACAAATCCTGCGTCATATGCCGTCATATTGTGATGGTTCGATAACTTTATATGTTTAAAAATGAATAGATAATGTTTGAGTATCATTTTAAAGTACGTTAGGAAATAAAATTAAAACAATACAATTATTTCTGAAGTACGTTTTACATCCTTTACTATTTTAATCGATTTTTAATCCTCTAATTTCATTTCTTTTCCTGAATGTTTAATTGTATTTTATGATTTCCTTTTTATTTTCACTCTTTTACGGAACATTTACTATTACGCTTTATTACAGGTCTATTTTTTGCTTGTTTTTGACAATTTTCAACGTCATATTCTTTCTTATTTTGTGGTTTTACTTTAAATGCCTTTTTAAGCGCAATGAACGGCAAATAAATCATGCAAAAGGAAGCAAAAGCGAATACACCAAAATCAAACTTATTTGAAAACCCTTCTCCATTGTTAAATTTGTTCCACATATTCAAAAACAAAGCATACAGTTTAAACTAATAACACACCGAACTTTAATTAAAACAAGCAAATGTTTACTCACAAACAAGTTTATCCTATTTGGTAAACTTTGCAGACAAAATAACAAACAAAATCGTACCTAAAACCTCCTTGCTCCACGAGCGTACTCATCTACTTGACGCAGACTTTACCCATCCGTTCAAAAGCTGCTGTCAAGACCAATTAAAAGAATAAAGCAGACGCCGTTTTGTTTTAAAGGTGTAAATTTTAAACATGTCTCACCCTTACCACCCAACCTACCTAGCCAACCGTGTTAACACATTGCTTTCGCCTTCCTGAGCACCATTTGTTGTGCTGAGTAGTGGCGTTAAAAATTCATACATCCTGCTCCATCCTCCCACCAGCCCCCGTTGCCAGAAATGCCGACGAGGCGAACTCACTTCACACTGTATGTGTTCACATCCTTGTACCTGGTGCGCTTGGATCGACCCAACGGCTGGTGGGTGATAGTGACATCTGTCGTTTCCCAAAAAAAAAAGTGTGACACCTTTCGTCGGTCCTGTTTTCTTAGCCAATTTAACGTCCCGTTTTGTTTTTCCTTCTATATTCTTTTGTTTTTCCACGCGCTTTTTAGAATGGTTCGGGTGCCTTCTAAAAGCATACCGAATGATAGTAGGCGACACACACACATACGCTTGCACACATACCTGTTCGAAGGAGCGTTAAAAGGCTTTCATCTTCCGCATTCTTCCGGTGAGCCATTAGGGATAGTATGACGGCACCGTACGGCCATTTTATGTCCTTTTCTCGGTCGATAGCATTTTCCTGGGGTTTCCCTTTTTCACCCTCCGAGAGGAATTAAATGTGCTTCAGGTGCCGTGGGTGTGACAGACGTGCGAAGCCGGAAGTGGGACGCATTCATAACCATAAAATGGACGGGCCCCAGATGGGAGCGTGGCTGTTGGTGCACGGTACGCTAAGTAGACGATGATGATGCGACCGTTCGGTACTTCCTGGTGGCGATGGTCATAAAACCGGATCCAAACCAGTTCGAGCACATCGACCGATTACCGTACTGCGGTTGTTGTTCCGGTTGGGTTGCAGTTTACTTCCGGCTTTGCGGACCCATCCAAAGGAAAAGCGGTGGACGCATACAGGAACAGTTGCGTGCGTTCTATCCGCGCATTTACCCCATAAAGAAGAATGTGTTTGTGTGTATAATTATTTCCACTGTGTGCTTATCGTTAGCGTCCTCGAGCAGTTCATTCCGTGTAAAGCGTACTTTAAAGTATGAGCTTCCCACTTTGCAGAGGGCGAGCTTTCCTTTGTTTCATTAATATTGAGCCAGCAAATGGGGAAAATTTCACTCACAAATCTCGCTGCTTTTAATCAACTTGGGAAAACTGGCTTGCTGACTGCAAAATATTTCCACGCCGTCACCGTACACAGCACAACAAAGAACAGGGAAAAACAAACTCGCAATCAACTTCTTAACAACCGGTCACAATGGAGCAGCATATTTTTCAAGCGCTCATTAGAAATCGGACACATCATTAGCGCTCATTAGAATCGTGTTTCCTTTCACTGGCGTGGCTTTTGTCTCCGTGTAAAAGGACGTCTAAAGATACGGGCCCGGCCCGTTAACATTCGCTGGTTTTGCTGACTGAAGAAATAATGTTGCCTCTATCGCCAACGGAACGCCGGAGTGGTGAGAGTTTGCTATCAATGATTCTTCTGTTTTTTGGTTCATTGGCCAATTAGAGCTGAAGCTGACACCAGCGATGGCGGACCAACAGGCGAATGATAAAAGGAGGAGTGTGTAAAGTCGGGATGCTGTTTTTCTGCGTCGCTTTCGTTAGTAAAGAGTGCCCCTTAACGGAGAAATAAAGCCAGAGCGTGTTCTTATCTCATTTTTCCATGACATTTGAGACAAACCGTAGAACATGTTTCGATCGAGCTAGCTGATTAGTGGCGCAAATCATGCGTAATTTACTGTAATAATTCTTTTCTGACAATAAGAGAAGATTTTTTCAATAGCAGCAGTACAAAAATGTGTAAATTGGCTGAAGAAATTCTTGTTAAAAACAACAATGCTGTGATTGATGAAAATCTTGAACTCAAATATTGATTTATGGTAAAAAAAGGGCTAAACGGAAAAAAATATTAGAATATACTTACTTATCAGGCGCTACAACCGCTTCGCGGTCTTGGCCTGCTGCAACAATCCTCGATACCGTTCACGGTCTAGCGCCGTCGTCTGCCAATCCATTATCCCGGTCGTTCTGGCGGACGCATCTACGCCATCACTCCATCTCAGTTTGGGCCTACCACGCCTCCTCTGTCCATGTGGACGGCCTAAAAGGACTTTACGGGCTGGGTCGTCCGGTGCCATTCTCATGACATGACCAGCCCACCGGAGCCTGGCGAGCCTAATTCGCTGCACGATGGTAAGATCACCGTACAGCTCATAGAGCTCGTCGTTGTAGCGGTTCCTCCATTGTCCTTCCACACATACGGGGCCAAAAATCCTTCTGAGCATCTTCCTCTCGAACGCGGCTAAGAGGGTTTCGTCAGTTTCGGACAGAGTCCATGTCTAAGAGGCGTATGTGAGTACTGGGACTATAAAGGTTTTGTACAGTCCCAGCTTCGTCCGTCGCGACAGGTATTTTGAGTGGAGAAGTTTCCTCAGGCCGTAGTATGACCGGTTGGCAGCAAGCACCCTTGCGCGCAATTCAACTTCTATGTTGTTATCGGTGCTGACTTTTGACCCCAGATAAGTGAAGTTTTGGACGACTTCAAAGGTGCGTATCTGTACATCACCCCTGCGTAAATCAGTGTTTGTTAGCAGGGCCGCTGGTGGTGCCACCATCATTTTGGTTTTTGCCTCGTTGATCTCCAACCCGAGGTTCAGTGCCGCATGCTCGATCCTTTGGTAAGCTTCTGCTACATAGGAGAGCCTCAAACCAATGATGTCTATGTCATCAGCGTATGCCAAGATCTGGAGTGACTTATAGAAGATGGTCCCCGAAGTTTCCACCTCCGAGTCTCGGATGGCCCTCTCTAGCGCCAGATTGAATAGGAGCCCGTCTCCCTGGCGCAGACCCTTGGAGGTAGCAAAGGGTCCTGAGAGTTTTCCATCCACCTTCACCTGGCATGTGATGTTGGTCATCGTCATACGTACAAGCCTGGTAAGCTTGGCCGGGATTCCAAATGAGCTCATTGCGTCGTATAGTTTTACCCTGGCTATGCTATCGTATGCGGCTTTAAAATCAATGAAGAGATGGTAAGAGTGTAGCTGCTGCTCCGCCATCTTCTCCAAGATTTGCCGCATGGTGAATATCTGGTCAGTGGTTGATATACTTAGTATTAAATGACCAAAATTAACAAAGGTTATCGAAGATAAAAGAAACTTAAATAAACATGATAAACGTACAACTAACTTGAAACTGGGATATTTAAATAGCTTCACTCGAAAACAAAAGAAGGAAACATACAAAACTTAAGACAAGAGTAGCCCACAAACTGAGATTCATGGTTAAAATTAAAAAAATCGTACAAACTTCGTAAAAAGATAGAGAAATTAAAGATATCACACGGTAAATTATAATTCCTAATTTTTAAATATACAAAAGAGAGTTGATGTCAGGAACCTGCTGAAAAAATCACTACTGCAATTTTGAGCCTTTAGTATTTGATTCCTGATAGCGGCGCCGGGCTTCACATGGCAGGACCGGGGTTCGAATCCAGGCGGACCGCCTCCCCGTATGCAGGACTGACTATTCAGCTACGGGTAAAACTAAGTCACAGAGAGCTAGCAATAGCAGGCCAAGACCTCACGAGGTTGCAGTGCCAAGGAAGAAGAAGAAGAAGAATAAGTATTTCATTCCTTATGCAAGCAAGGAAGAATTTTTTCGTTTATAGGAATCAACAGTACATTCGGTCATTTTCCATATATATTTTCCAATCATTGTCAAGTGTTAAAAAATGTACGCTTTTTCCAATCAGTCAAACAGCCACTCTCTATGCCACTGTTGCTCCATGTCCAATGTCTGCCAGTGACCCAAAAGTCGCCCTCGCGACAAACCATTGCAACCGGCAATCGCCATTTCCCCCCGTACTGGAGGGAACCGTGGTTCGGCTTTCGCAACTGTAAAGACTCCTTGGTTGCATGCGGGCACCCAAAAACCCGAACCCAGCAAAACGCTGCCGGTGGTGGTGGTGGAACTCTCCCGCCACCCCAAAAAAAAAAGCAGCGCAGACAGCTTGTAATACTGACCTAGATAGACGTGGGGCGGGCGTCGTGTGGTGTTGCAGAAAAAAAACAGACGCTGCGAAAACAATGAAATGAGCATTCGAGCAACTTGCACCGGCAACGAAGGCAAAAATCGCTCACTCGCAGTGAATGGAGCGCCAACCTTCTGTGAGCATTAAGGGAGGGAGTATCAAGGGAGTGGGAAAGGGTAGGAGAGAAGGTGGGGAGCCACCTATGTTGCGTGAACGCGGCGTGTGTGCGTTACATAAAGAGCATAATCGTGTAACACATCGCAGCGCAAGCAAATGAACGTGAGTTCTGTTACCAGCGCACTCGCGGGCGCTCTTACGCTCTCACGAACCCGAGTGAGAACCGCCGGCAAGCACGAGCGCGCTCTCTCTCTCGCTCTCTCGCTTCGATTCGCCCCGCTTCGAATATCTCACTTTCAGCGTGTCCGTTGTACGAGGTGGAGGCGCCCGAACGCTCGCGTTACTCGTTCGTGTTACGTTTTTACCCCAGTGCCAGCAGTGTTTTGGCATACACGGGGAGCGTCCTCTGACTCCGACCTCGAAGTGCGCGCAAACCGACACACCGTGTACGTAACACGGCCGTGGGTGTTCGTAACAGAAATCATCTTGCAAACCTAGCATCAACCCGTTCTGGATCGCTCCAGTGTTATATTTTCCTGTGGAAGAAGTTTGTTTGAAAGAATCGAGCACAACGTCACGGGACAAGGAGACAAGTGAAACCGGGAAAAATTCGCGTCAAAAAAAAAACGGGCCCACATGTGAGTGTGTCTGTGGCACGTGTTTTGTAATCAGTTGGCCCCGTAAAGAAGAAAAGCGTAAAACCGTAAGTGTGGCCCACCAAAAGTATGTGAAGAGCAGGAAAAACAAAACGAAAAAATCGGTGTCAAATGTGGTGTCAATTGAGGGCACGTTGATAAAATAGTTTGAGCAGCGAAAAGATTGAAAAAGGGTTTCGGTGGCCAAACGCTACACGCCAGCAAATGTGATGTAAGTGTCCTCTGCTGTTGCTGCTGCGTCGCATGCAGTTTTCGAAGAAAAATAAAAAAAACGCAACGGTTTTTCCTTCAACGGGTGCGGGAGTGATTACCGAATCAATTCATTCTCGATTCTCGGCTCCATGGGTGGATGATTATATGTGAGTGAGCGTGTGTGTGTGTGTGATTTGTAAAGAGAGAAAAAGAGAGAGAGTGTGCGAGCGATTCGCTGGTTGCTGTTCAAGATTCGTTCCAGCAAGAAGGGTGGATGTTTAGTGGCTGTTGTCGCAGCAGTAGAAGCAACATCGTCACCGGCTCCAACCGTTGATGATATAACAGCTGGTTGCCGCTACTTCCGCTCCAAGACACCGAGCGCAACCGTTACGACGTAACGAGAACGAGAATGCGACCGAGACGGGCAATAGAATCGCGCTGGAACATAGTCCACAGAGTGTGTGTGTATGCGTGTGGTGAAGATGGGGGGGATGACCAGTTGGGGAACAAGGCGCCATTTGTGTCATCATTACGTGAAGCCGTTCAATTTATTTATGTGATTCCTTGTGTGTTCTTTCCCGGTTTTTCGTTGCCGTGTATTCTTCGCTCCCTTCGCTTACTAATTTTGCTCATCGAGATATTTCCGGTTGTGATGTAAAGCTTGCCTATTCAGTGTCTGCGTTACAACCCGTCGCTTCTGCGGATCTGGATCCTGCTGTAATCTGCCTGGCGATCTGACAGTGACGGTGTTCGAACAGAAACGGTTACAGAACAGAACCACTTTAAACGGGAATGGTAAACAACAGGGAACCAACGGAATCAACATCTAGAGAGTGTATCCCCCCCAACACATAATGTATGCGTCTTCTTCTTCTGTTGATTACCTAACGCGTGCTCGTAGTGTTGTGGTTGCTGTTTTTTTGCTCTTCTTCTTTGAATGTTGTCTACTGTGCCCTCCCGGTGGTTGTGTGTTTTCTTGCGGGATTACCAAACCATTCGATTTCGGGTGAAAAGGATTACGTGCGACGATGGGTAACTCAGTTCATTTTCCAACAACGCGCGCGCCAGATTGATGTGCGCGCGTGTTGGCAGTTTGGTTTGGTTTGGTTGGTGGTTGGTAAAGTTTACGGGGAAGAACGGACTGTGGGAGAGTGGACAAGAAGTTCCAGCGTAGTAGCGTTCTGACGATTTGTGGTTACGAGATCGCCGTCCACGTTCACCGTAAGTGTGTGAGAGCGATGAGATACGAGCTGCGAGAGAAGTAAACGTTGGGAGAATGAAGCATTTTGGGTTGTCTCGAAAGTAGCGGCAGTGAATTTTGGGTTTAAAAACATTCGGAAAAGCGTATCAAAGCTCTCGTTAAGGGATTTAGCTTCTGGAAATTAAATAAATGTTTACACTCAATGTAAGCACATCAATAAGATTCTCGTCCGATAGCGATAGACATTCTACTAAAAACTAACATTGAGATTCATGATAAGTTTAAGTATTTTTAAACTTGTTTTTTGGCTGGTAGTTCTGCTTTCACACTGATTGACAAAAGTTTTGAATAACCACGATTGTGGCTGTTTTTTGTTTGCAAACTTATACATACCATATGCTTATAATGCAAAGCGGAGATAAGCTGAGGTAAGCTAGTTAGTCAAAATATAGTAAAGTGTATGGCTATCTTATCTTTCAACGATGCTAAAGAATAACGAAACGATTCTAAAGTAAGCCCCTTTTCTTCACCAGTAATACCTGTTGAACTTATCATTTTAACTAGAAAAGACTAGACACAACTAGACGAATCTTAATTTATGTAACAAATATTTTTATTTTGTACTTTTATCATAAGGATAAGGATATCATAAGGATTACTATCTTAAACACTAGAGCTAATTAAAACAAAACTCCAAGCTAACTTTTGCTTCAACCCAACAGACCGTGTTATGAACGCATTGTTTGATTCATTCAAAAACCCCCAAAGCAAAGCGACTCTCGTGAGTGCCTCGTGTGATGAACATACAGACCCAATTCCCTTTTGCTGAGCAAGTAATCGTGTGGTTCATCGAAACGTGGTGGGTTGCTCGACCCCATATCAACTAAAAACAAATCATCCCCAATTTCCCGGTGTATCAGCATGAGCGCATTGCTCTTGATTGAGTGTGGGTTTTCTTTTGGACTGTTTTTTTTCTGTTTTGCTCCAAAATGAGTAACCGATTGTTCTGCCCACGGATGTGGTTGGAATCGTGAAATTTTGTGAATCAATTTTCACACCAAGTCGCAATCGTCAAGAGCTCATTATCCGGAAGCCAATGTGAAACGATAAGGCATTCTGGACTCCCTTATTCCCGTTCCAAATGGCCCATAAGTGCAAGGGGAGAAGGTGTACGGGAATTGGGAGATTGGCCACACGTCTTCTCCCCGGGTTCACATCGAAAACAGCTGTCGATGACATAATCCGCACCGTGCCCGGTACGAAATCGACCTTTTGCCGGTGTTATGTAATCGCAAAAATGGTACCAATATTTGTCGCCCTGTCGCTGGAGCGGTGATAATTGCTGATACGTACTGATTTGTTCGCTTCAAGTGCAGTTAATAGATTTTTTTTTACTGTTTTTATTACATTAGAATTAGACAGCAAGTGAGTGCCTGTTATCATCTCACAATTAAGCATCGCTTTAAGCTCTATCAACAGTACGTACGCACTCTAAAGATGAATCATTATTAGTCAGATAATAGAGCTGATGTGTACCGCACTCGATCAGCACCGAATTAATAGCCACCCGCTGGAGGTGGGACTCACTTTATTGGCACACTGCACTCGGTGCGTTCTATTCCGGCTCATGCTGGTGTAGCTTCTCGTCACCGTTCTGGCGCATCTCGTTCTGATGCAATCGCTGTTTACATAACGAGCGCGAACACGGGCCACGGGTCGGGTTTTTCCGCTCGGTCATCGGCACGACGTGACAGCCACGCAGGGCACGTACACCTCTCCCAAACGATCCGGCATGAATGGGAGGTCCAATTTTTTTTTCCAGCGCAAAGCAGCACTCCGGATGTTGTGAATCATCTTCAGCAGCGCCGTTCGTTAAGTACATTTAAAAGTTCTTCGTCGCGCGAACTAGCGGTACTATATTTATACTTTTATGTTTGCTATAAAAACGGGTTTCCGTTACTATAAAGCAAGAAGCTCTTGAAAAAAACTTTAGCATATTTTCACAGTTCATTATTATCGTGAGCGTTTTTTTTGGGCTTCCCATCCCGAGCGTGGTCTAATCGTTACACAACACTTGTACAACTTTGTTGCGCTCAGAACAAGTGGAGCAGACGAAGAAAAGGGAGCCGCAGAGAGAGAATTCCCGGAATCTTTGACAAGGGGGGAGTGTGTGTTATGCTGGCACACGCTAAACCGAAACCGACTGATTATGCAACAGTTTTCCGCCGATTGCGACCTCTGTTTGTGGCAGCGCGTAGCGCGCACCCGGCAGGAGGTTGATTCTCTCCGGGAGATTCTAGGCCTACTCTCGCCATTCGGCCACCCACCTATCCAGAGTTGCGCTGTGCGTGTGTGTGCGCCTGGAAGCGGCTCCCACACACACATAGCTCGTTATCCCGAAAAAACCCCCTCCCCGTTCGGGATGGAAATTGTAGAGAGCCAGCGGAGAGCGAAGTCATTGTTCCCGCTTTTCAGTCATTAGCAGCGAACGGTGTTGGTTTTTCGCGCCCGCAAAGCCAAATAAAGCACGGAAGGGATCCATGACGTGGACAAGGAAATGGCTACGCAGCACGCACCAGGTCTAGATTTATGCGTACGCGATGATAAGGAAAATGGGGGAAAACCCACCTTAACCTCCCGGTGGCGATGGTGCGTGCGATTGCTACTGCTACAGTGCACGATAAGAATGTTTTACGAGCAACAGGGCATCGGGGGTTTCTAATTGTACCGAGAGACTGGGAATGAGCAAGAACTGGTATTTGATTACCAAAGCACTAAGCCAAATAAAATAAACGTTTTGTTCAGCTTAAGGGACATTTATGGCATCCTTCAAGAAACTCAAACTCAAACCAAATCATACAACTTTACCACCACCCTATTAAATATGGCCCACGCAATTGGCAAACCAATGTTGACCTCCCGAAAGCACACAAAAAGATGTCACTCGAACCTGTAGTTGATTACGACATTTTGATGGGCACCACGGGTTCGCACATTACAATCCTCCGTTTTTTTTTTTTCTGTGGTGGTGGTGGTGACCGGTAATGTCCTTCGGTTTGCGGTTTGCAGATGCTATACGGTGCAGTTGTGGAGGCCATTGTTGCGTAAGTTTGTGTTGTTACTTCTTCTTTGTTTTCCATTTGCTCTTCCACGAGGTGGGTGAAGGATAATGATGTTGGTGGCCGAATGGGTTACGTCCTCTTGTGATTGCTCTATTTTTGGTATTACATGATGTTATCGGGCGGCCTGTAATAGAAACATATTTTATAATAGAATTTGCATAACCGCGTACACATTGCGGTGGTTGCAAAGAGGAGGGGATGATGACGGGCATGCAGTAGGACGAGTATTATGGTGCTCTGTGTTCAAGGATTCATGTTTTGTGCAGTAAAAAGGATGTTTTTTTTTGTATTACTATATTTATTTATAGGTTCTTTCCTAGTTATAGGAGTAAGGATTATATTTGTTAATATAAATGATTAAGATATGATTTATTATGATGGAATAAGGATGGGTAAGGATAATTGTCATTGTTGACTTATTTTCTGACATTACAAGAAAACACAGATTAGACGTGTTCAAGGAACATGGAAGAATCTCGAAAAGCGAAGTCTTAAATTATGTATTATCTGGTTAATCAACATATGGAAATCTTTTCCAATTCCTTCAGGTGCTATAAGAGCCTTTCAACAACCGAATCTCAAACAGCTTCCTTAACCAAACTAGACGTACACTTATCTTTTTTTAGAGCAAGAAACTAAACTAGAAATGATAGTAATAAGTAATGTTAGAGGTAAAGACTTTTGGATAAGTCTTTCTTGGAGGATGCCTAGTGTCAGTGTTGCAAATACTGATAAATGACAATTCTGCGCCAGGATAGAAAACGTGATTACGCGCATGGGTTGAAAGATCGAAAAGCATTGCCGACACAAAAAGCTATAAATAGAGAAAAACATGCCCCATTTAGTCTGTAAATTTGCAATATTTTTTTTCCAATTTCTGTTCCATTTTACATTACCGTAAAGTGTATTGTATTATGTGAGTAGTATGTGTCCGATTTAAGCTAACCTTTTCAAGCGACGGATAGTGTTAATTTATCAAATTTTCTGTTCATTTATTCATCTATTAAATATCTGAAGCTACAGCCGACGTTACATATTTTGAAACGTTGTTAAAACCCCTTATCTAAAAAAACCTCACATTAAAATATGACAAAATCTTGTCGTGAGTAGAACTATTTTTTGTTACAGTTTAACGACATATTAAATGTCATTGTAAGTCATCTCTTCTTCTAGGTTTTTTAGCTATGTTTCATGAAATGGTTTTAATGATTAAATTGTTTAAATACGACTTATGTTGTTGGAAAAAATGTATAAATCTAGAAAACTTAAATGAATTCTTCGTTAGTGTTGTTAAAATGATACTGAAAGGACACAATTTCTACACAAGTGAGTAGAGTATTGGATTAGCTTTTGCAACCCTTTTTGCAATGTACTATTGCTCGCCCTTATTACAACTAGTAACGCACTGCCAAGTCGCACGCAATTGTACGCCATGAAAGCACATAAGTTTGTGCTATTTGTTTACATCTCCCTCACCCTGAAAAGCACCAGCACCTTCCCTTACCCCCCTTTTCCCGCCTGATAGCACTAAATCCTTTTCGGTGTTCTGTGATAAACACACGACACGCGTACCAAACCTTACGCCAACCTCAAACAAATGCTTGTGGGGGGAGGATTGCGTACTGCGAAGGGAAAAACTGTCGTTACGTTCCCGTAAGTTGTGCCGTCGTGCGGTTTTTCTTTCATAACACAACCTTCAAAAAATCGCATTTTTATAACCACCGGAGAGCAACACGCGCCATCCCCAAAAGTCTTTCTCTCTCGCGGCTCCCTTCGAAAGAGCGAAACAACAACAACAAAAAAGCAACCCCCGATTACGCGAGCTCCTCTCGCGCTCTGTGGGTGCCGCCTGACGTTTGACCGTGGCGTGGTGTTCATTCGCCGTTCGTGGATGAACCACACAACCGATCTCTCTCTCTCTCGGGCTCTCGTGAGAGCCGCACGCTGTTGGCGTTCTTGCGTGTGCGGTCCGCTGTTGTGGCCAGTATTTCATCGCGGCCTCCCAACACGAACGGGGCGATTCGCGGTTTGCTGCGATTTGACGGCGTTTGGCGCAAAGTGTATGTGTGTTTGGTTGTCGTCTGGTGCGTTCGCCTGCTTTGGTCCTTCCGCGGACCGTACCGGTAAGCGTGTGCTACGCAAAACACACAATCACACCCATATGGTAGTGGTGAGAACGGGTGTAAAACTGTGACAAGAAGTTTTGTTAAGTTCGGAAAAAATTAAGTGATAAATTGTGCAATACCTGCTTTTTGGGAGGCAGGCTCTCGAAACGTTCCAGCCGTAATCGGCACACGCAAGAAAACATCAGCGCACACCGCCGAAGCCGAGACAAAAAAAGCGTCGTCTCTTTGCGTTATGTAACGACAACGGTGTTGGCTGAGAACGCGAGAATGAGTCTCGGTGTGATAGTGTGCGTGTGTGTGTGTTTTCTGATGTTTTGGGTTGCTGGAGTGCAATCTCACCAGAAAAAATAGCGGCCCGTTCAAAATAAAGCATTAAATTTGACAGGTTGACTTTTCGCTTGTGTCAGTCGTCCGGTACCGTTTGATGTTGTGCGTTTTGGTGGTCGGTTTTCTGTCTCCGTAGTGTTGTTGATGGCGGTGGCCGGGTTCTATTGCTATTCTGCTGCCGTCTCTGCGTACGTGTCCGTGTTGTGAACTGAGAATCCGGCTGGAGAAAGAGAGCGCTTCGGAGCAAGAGAAACATGTGCGCCGGTGAGATGTTTGGTGTGGTGTATGGAAGCATTTGAACAACAAAAAACGACACGGTCGAGCGTGAGAGTGAGATTGCGATACAGCAACAGTTTTGCTTGGGCCGAAAGTTTTGTTAGATAACAGACCGACCGACCGGACCGCTACGATTGGTACGGCTTTGGGGGCCGAATGTATGGAAGCATTTGAACAACAAAAAAAACGACACGGTCGAGCGTGAGAGTGAGATTGCGATACAGCAACAGTTTTGCTTGGGCCGAAAGTTTTGTTAGATAACAGACCGACCGACCGGACCGCTACGATTGGTACGGCTTTGGGGGCCGAAATTTCGTTCGAACCAGAATGTGGGCTGGTGGATGAAAAAAAAATGCTTCTAACTAAGAGTGTGTGTGTGTGTGTGTGCGCGATTGGAGGCAATTATATGACACTGTGCAGCACAGTTCTGGAATCGGTAGCCATTCGGTACAGCCAGTAGCCGACACGTAACAACGCGCTTGTAAAAGGGCAACCGCTTTATGTAATATCGATAAGCCTCGTGGAGAATTAAACGCGGCCTGTCAAAAAGCGGCGGTACCATATGGAGCTGTACCGAAAGAACGAGTTTGTTGGAGCAAGCTAAGCGTGTGTGTGTGTGTGCGTGTGTTTTAATAACGTTTTGAAATCGTTTGTCTTCCAAGTGATGTGTTGCAAGTGTTCCATTCGACCTTAATTAGGTTGTGCGTTACATAACTTTTGAAATTTTGTTTAAAGATTCTGAGCGACTCAGAGCCGTTTTTCTGTACATCTGTGCAAAGAAAAACTTTGAATAATAAGACAAACTGTTTGTATATTAGTTTAAAAGAGCTGTTGAACATTCTAAACTCACCAATCAAGCCATATAAACCATTTAATCGTTCTGTTTACTCGTATGAAACCGCACAAACAGACCGGGCTCGTGAGTGTATTTATAGGTCTCCATCACCTACCTCCACCACACCCTTCCTCTCCCCACCCCCATGCATTGTCCCGAACAAACGGTAACACGTTTCTTTGGCTCTGGAACCGTTAAACGCCCCGCACGCGACAACGACAGTGACCGAAAATGTCTCAACTCGAAAAATAAACAAATGAGTCCCGGGCGCCGTTGCGTTTCCTTTTTTCCAGCAAAATAAACTTTGACCATTCTCGACTACCGCTCGGAAGTTGTGTCGGGTGTCGAAAAGAAGGGGGGGGGGTGTAGAGGACCAAGTGAAACACTGTTAACACAATCCGCCGGACCGTATTACCTTGCGCCCCGGTGGGAACGTTCAAGAACGGGGAACAGCACCCCACATGCGTTATGTAACCGCGCGAAACTTTTCGTCCACCGTGGTTCGGTGTGTTGGAGGGTTTTTTTGGTTTTGTTTCCTTGGTGCGTTTTCACGGCAGGTTTTCCATTGGGGTCGTGGGGCTCCAAGAAAAAAAAAACTGTTAATGGTGATGGGCCTAGCGACAACAGGTCGGTCGGTTTCCGCCAAAGCGTGCACCAGGTGTAGATGATGTGGTGCTGCTGCTGCTGCTGCTTGCATGAAAAGGAACCGCGAATGAAATTGACTGTTTTTGGATGGTTTTGTGTGTGTGTAGGTTTGATGGAACCGTTGGGTGATGCTGAAGAAAGCAACCGGGGGGAAACAACCAAGCATTCGAATTAACCGTACCGTCTAACCGCTGGCCGAGGGTAGAATGAAAGCAAAACAGCCAACCATTAACATCATTCGGCTATCGGCAGCACGGCACGGTTCTGCACAGTTAATTCGAGCATGGTGAACTATTGGATGAAACTGGTCAAAATTAGACAAAAATGGCTTCTCCAGATGGATACACGTTTGATATTTCTCACAACAAAATAATTTGTTAGAAAAAGATGTATTATTTCAAGAATTATTACAGCAGATATTCAAGGGTTTTCAGCCCGATTTTTATAAACTTCATCGTTGGTATTATGACCGAACTTCACCCCAATTAATTGAAAATTAAATTCAATAAACAAGGAGTCTTTTTCGAGTTGCTGTTTTGTCCATTTACAATTAAAAATTTTAATTTTTAAAATCATACTTCACATTTAAAGACAGTGCAACTAGTGAGGAAAGGCATTTTAAGCCTTTTTTCAATAAAAAGCTTACAATAATCAAATCGACAAAAACATTATATTAAGACAACAAGGTTTTTTAACTTAATGATTGTTAATTTTCGTTCGATTTTTATCACCTAGTCATTGAAAATGTGATCCATTTTCGTATAAAATATTTAGAGCTGGAGGCGCCTAGTACTTGACGAACATAATAACCTAGAAAAGCAGTTCATCTGTACAGTTTATTAAGCTTTATAGATTATTTAGTTTAGCTTTAAATACAAGTTTACTAAGAAATACACTTAAGTGATACTCAATAAATTTGATCTTGAATATTAAATTCCAATTATGGTATTGCTTTTTATCAGTAACAACAAGCTAGGAAAAAGCGGATCGGAATAAATTGCTTGAATGATCCGGAGAAAATTCTTGTTTTTAAACAATTTCCTCACATTTTACAAAAAACGCTAAAATTGTTAAAAAATTAAATTTATATTTGCTTTTAATTTATATTCAAAGATGTATTGATCGTCTATTTTATTTTAAAACGTCAAAATGTTAATTAAAAATAAGCGAATCTTTAATTTGATTATAAATATATCGTGTGAACCATAACAACATAAATTTTATAGAATAAATAAAATTTATTCTCTACCGTTCCTTCCATAGTCCAGCGGTCACTGTCCGTACCATTTTCAAGGGATGAGTCAAAAATCAATTAAAAACATTTAAACATTCCCTTTTTCGTCCCCAAACCAACCATACAGTATATTCGGTTTACAGTGTCAAGGCTACCGTGGATCTTTCCCACGTGCCATACAGCTCGAGAGCAGTCACTCGGGGGGTTTGTTTTCCCATTTGTAGTCTAATGAGTTTCTCGTTTGTTGGTACAAGAAATTAAAAAGGATCATTTTAACACACCCTCTTCCATTATCCATATCCACCCACCAAAACAAACCCCGAACGAACGATAAGATAAAAGCAAAAACGGGAAAATTGACCACAATCAATGGTCGTTTTTTGTCTTTTGCTAGAAATTGAACGACTGATAAAGAAGTTAATTATTTGCTCGTAATGTAAACAATCGGGTGCTCGCTCGGGGTTCTGATAAGCTAACTTGTTTGCCATGATGGAAGATTCATATAGAGAAATCGGAATGTCTTCCGATGGGAAAGACACCCCAGATCTTATGCTATAGTGATTAAACAAATTTAAAAATAATCAAACATTTCTCTACCGGCAAAGCAGAATGATTCATCATTTTGCTTGCTGCAAGCATAAAGGGGAAAAAACCGAACGTTTCTTCTTCCGCGAATCGTTTACCAAAATTGAATGACTGTCTATTTATAAGCGGCATAAGAATGACAGCATCGGTGAAATGTAATGTCAAAAGGATGAGCTTTCTTGCTGCTCCAACAGCCCAAAAGGTCTTACATAATTCAGCAGCCATGTTTCGATGATGTAGCTGTATTATTTGTGAACGTTTTGCAGAGAACAATGTATCCTTCACCAAGCCTGTGGAACGCAAAATGGAAAAATCTGCTCTCGGGCTTCTAAAGAAGCAAAGAATGCGATGATTGTGTCTTCAGATTTCGATGCGTTTGATTCGTTTAAACGAGAATTTGTGCCCGAAAACCATTCATGCTGCTTCAGTTGAATTAATCATAACTTTGCTAATGTATTTTTCTTTTCATCTCAACAGATAAACGTTTCAAAAAGAGGCAAAAGTGTGTGCGTGCGTGCGTGTGTTTGTTTTGGAACAATTGAAAAACAAGCCTGCAGCAGTTCTTTGGAAGAAAAACACCGCAAAAAAACATCGCACAACAACCGTGTGCGTGAGTGAACCGTTTTTGGTACCAAAGTAAGCAAAACAATTGTGAAAGTTTTACCGCAAAAGTGACAAACCGACAGTATCAGGCGTTCAAACGTGCGAATGAAAAGCGTACATCAGCGGAAGGGAAGTTTTGTTTTCCCACAAGCCATTGCTAACGTTGCTACAGTTCGGCTGGAGTGCATTGGATCCATGTTTGTGGTGCCATGTTTGCCAGGATGGTTGCATTCGTTCGTGTGTGCGTGTGCGTGAGCACTATTGTGTGAATGTGTATGGTGCACGTTGCCCGCAGGGGTCCTCCGCCGAGGGTTTCTATTAATAAAGCTATGAAGCTAATGATCTTGATGATGATCGTGCTGGTGGTAAAAGTGAATAAAATAATGCTGCCGACTGACGCATCCATGCGGCATTGGTAGGAAAGTTGCAAGTGGCAACCGGGTCTTCGATTGCAGATTGTGAAATTCTGAAATAGTGAAATAATTCAGTTAAGTGGATGCGTTTTCGAAAGGGCGAAGATTAAGTGTAAGCGCACTCATACCTTGGTAATGAAAAACCTAATTCGTGTTACAAGTGTACGTTTAATGAGTGGCAAATTGGCAAGCCAGGAAGTGTCTGCGCAAGTTTGTGTTTGTGTGTGTTTGAGTTCTAAGTGGAGGCAAGTGATTGCGTAAGAGTTGGGTAGGAAATTCAAGAGCATTTGCAAAAAAAAGATATATCGGTGTCGCTCAGTGAGTTGTTGGTGCCGGCGCATAGTCCACCTATAAATCCTTCCACAGCTCGTTCAATACTTCATTGGTGCAGTGCGCGAACGACGTTGAGCAAAACTTCGCTTACCTTGAGCGAGAAGATCAAGAACATTGCCGGATCGGATAAGTGGCTGGGGGAAGAAAAACCCCATACTAGGCGAGTTTTGTGTTTCCGGGTTCGCGTATTGGAAGAAAGTCAAGGTGCGCACACCTTCGTGTATGCGAGTGTTTTTTTTGTGCGACACGTTACAGTTAGCATTGCCACGACCCCGGCCGGGTACAGTGAAACCAGCCGTAGTCATAATGCCCGCCACATCGTTCGTGCGCGTTCACAGGAAGTCGCTTTACTATGCGCGCCCCGAACGTACCCTGTACGACAGTTCCGACGACATCCGCGATGTCTGGGACGCTTCGCAGGAGAATGAAGAGGCAAAGGAGAAAGAATCGACAGACGATGAGCTGATGGGTGAGCTGGAACCTCAGCTGGTAGAATCGCCCGCCGTACTGGAGCAAGACATTCTGGGTGAGGGCTCGCAGAGCTGGAAGCTGCTGGAAGCTCTCAACGCACTCGCGTCATTCTCTGGCCGCAGTCGTACGAAGTCTTCGCTGGAACTAGCGTCCCTGGTGGATGGGCTTGTGCAGCATGTGGTAGCGCACCGGGCAGAGTACATCCGAAGGTGCAAAACATCCACCACGGATGGACTCTACTGTCCGATCTGTGTGGATGTACTGCGATATCCGGTTACGGCCACCTGTGGCCATACGTTCTGCCGACAGTGTTGCTTCGGACACACCCGATGCACAGTCTGTGGACAGCGGTTTCCTTCCGCGGTCACGGCAACACTGACCGCGACCAGCCCATCATCCGCATTTACATCGACACCGTCCTCTTCTTCGGCGACGGTGACATCTGCCAGCTATGCCGCACTGTCGGCAGCGTCGGGTTCGGTGGACGGTACCGAGCTGGTATCGACGGGCGGTGGTTTCGAGCTGGACATACTCATCCGACGGCTCGTCGAGCGTTGGTGGAGTCCGGAGTTGAAGGCGGCCGATCTGCAGGAGGAAGCCCAGCGCCATCTGGAGGACAACTCGCTGGACGAGGCGCTTCGCTGCTGCAATCAAAGTCTAGAGCACGGTAAGTCGCAAATTTATCATCAAAACCCGCTCAACAACCTTCGGTACATTAGTTAACCGAAGAGTGGAAAATTGAATCGATTTGTAATCCATTATGTTTCCCTGTTACCGGGGGATGGAAAGAACGTTTTGTTCCTGGTTCGGGTCTTGACTTAAACTTTTCGTCACGTTTCGCCGAATCAAATGTGCGAAGTTTTACTCGTTTACTCGGACATTTTATGCCTCATTCATCACGTACCGGGAATGTTCGGACTGTTCTTTGTAAAGTGGTCGAAAATTAGTTTCTCTCGTGTTGGGGCACGAACGGCAAGGATAGGACAAAGTTTCAAGGCTCCTTCATTGGCGATATTCAGCCGGTAAGAGGCTGTGAGTTGTGAATGTAATTTGATTATGATATTGATGGGACTTTTATGAATTTAATTTTTACAAGACATTCAGATAATCAAATATTTTAACATATTTCTTCAAGTTACGATGACTTCAACACATCCAAATACAGCTAGAAAATATTTTTTGCAAAAAAGGAAGACCAACTTACTCGAAACCTTTCACTTCAACCCTGGACAGTTATGAACTTGCCACTTTATTCGCTCACCCGAGCAAACAAGATGAAAGGATCCTGTCAGTTTATCCGTTGGAAAAGGTTCAATTTTTTCTGCGCTCTCTGCGGGTTCTTGGGATTACAGCACCCCCCCCCCCCCCCCCCCCCCCCCCCTCCCCCTACACAACGGCAGAAATGATTGATTTCACTATCAGAATAAACCTTCTTGTCCTCGAGTTCCGACCTCGACACGCCATCAACACCGCATGTCCCATTTGTGGCCAAAAGTTTTCTTTCCGTCGAGCATCCAGCGAGCTAAGTTTGATAAAGTTATGAGTTGTTCACGCGAATGCAGCTGCGTTTTGAAGGGGAAAATCTCTTTTTTATGACACTTTTTACACGAAAACAAAAAGTTAAAGTAAGCCAACATCATCTAGACAGCAAACCGTGCAGGACGATCGTAAATCGGAGTTTTCCGTCCGTACGGGTTGTGTGTGTGTGATCCTCCCGAGAATCATGTGCAGAAAGAATTTATGAGCTCACAATGCGCATTTTCTTTTTCGCGGCACACAAAAAATGGAGGTTCAGACGAACACTTGTTGGGGGAAAATGTGAAGAAAACGCAACGTGTGAACTGACAAAAAGGATGTTGATAAGCGCCACCATCTCGCTCGGGCATAATGCAAAGGCTATAAACATCAGCAGCACCGTATTCAGGGTTTTCCGTTCGGTTTTTTTTTTTGTTTGATTTCATTGTGTGGCGTTTTTTTGTGGTTGTTTGGATCAGAATTTTTCGTAGGATATTTTCTCTGCATTTTCCCAACCCCACAGGTACAATGAATCCCCGGGTGAGAAATATCAATTTAACAGACCACAAGACCCAAAGGCATTTCAATGGGATTTTCGCTGTACAGTGTGTGTGTGTGTGAAAATATGGCTGAATTTGGCAAAGCAACAGCAACCATGCTCCGGTGTCTGGTACATTTCACCAAAACTAACTTTTCGACTTTAGGTGGTAAAAGAACAGGAAAAATATAATCCATACCAGCAGCACTGGTACCGGTCGTAAAATGTTGAGTACGGGAAAAACTCTTTCTCATAGGTGATTGGAATTTGAAAATCAATTTTTTGTTCTCAATGTGCTTGCTTCCTTGGTGTGTGTGTACTGGCTGTGTGTACGAACCAGAGCTGAACATGTCCGGGCATGGAACGGTGTGAAAGTAACAACGTTTGAATTTAATGCACACCATGCATACAGACATTATTTTACGATCCGGTTCTTGGTAAGGAATAAATTGAAAACAGGTCGTTAAAAGTTAGTTATTGCAAATATGAATTATTCTCGTCCCAATGCACATTGGCAGCGTTAGAATTGTTGTTTGTTGTACCATAAAAAAGTGGAACAACTACTAACACATTTGTTTTCCCTTTCAAAACATAAATTCTAGTGACAAAAGGTGACGCAGAGCGCACGATAGAAAGACATGAAATAATTTAATCTGTTCAATAATCGGATTTTTCACCGATTAAGCACCTTACTCGAAAGGTTTTGTTCGAGCATAAGAAATCTCATTTCCCTTCGGATCGTAGCTTCAACACACCTCGGCGTCGCGTGGTGATAATCTTTCCTTTCCAATCACTTTTTATCAGGATCGCCCTTTTGACTCGTTCTTGCCACCAGATCCACCAGCTTCTTTATATCGCACCGTACCGATAGTATCTTGAAGAAGTTCATTCTCACCCTGAGGCCCTGTTCTCGGTAGTTTCCCATTTTATCGGCGAGTGTGAAATAAAATAAAGTACAACGACACAACCCAATCGCTTCATTTTCCGTTCATCAAACTTTAAGCTTCTTCGCCTGTTTTTTTTTTATTGAAAAGTCGTCGGAGGTTGGTTTGTATCTGTGGTTAGGGTTCTTAATACTTGCCGCTTACCACGGTCGCTAACTTTCCGTTCTGTTTGCCTCCCCAAAAATGGTAATCCCCAGCAAGCTGTGCAAACTGTTTCGCTCACGAAACAATCTCCCGCAGGTTTTCCGGAGCAAGGAAAAACGCGAGGGCTCGACCCATGCTGTGCACGGGTGCTGACCAAACCGAGCGATATACTTATACCATTTATCGTCCTTTTTCCCGTGATTGGAAAGCTCCTTTAAACTGGCCAAAGCTTCCTGGTGATATGCAGGAGAGAAAGTTTTCTGGCGGAAATTATGAAAAAAAATCTTGGATTTTTGTGTGAGAAGTTTCGAGTAAATATAAAGAAGAAATTCCATAAAGATTCGTACGTTTCGGTGCGGGTGTTTTTGGTGCGGTTTCGTTCACGATCAAGGCATAAACTCGGTTGGATGTTAGAATGTTCGTTGGCCGCTTTGCACAGGCCTGTTGAAGCTAGCAGTGGTTACAGCAAGGCAAAAGCCCGGAGAATGTAATAATAAACTGTTTAACTTTACGAGCGATCAAGAATAAAGCAAACCCCGTGCAAAGAGAAAACTGTTTCGTGGCCTGCAGGATTTTGCTTCCCTTTTTTTTGTGCCCAATTCTCTCATTGAAATTGAGAACCA
>KZ062432.1:50048-61129 GCA_002091835.1 Anopheles maculatus
AAATGTGCGAAGTTTTACTCGTTTACTCGGACATTTTATGCCTCATTCATCACGTACCGGGAATGTTCGGACTGTTCTTTGTAAAGTGGTCGAAAATTAGTTTCTCTCGTGTTGGGGCACGAACGGCAAGGATAGGACAAAGTTTCAAGGCTCCTTCATTGGCGATATTCAGCCGGTAAGAGGCTGTGAGTTGTGAATGTAATTTGATTATGATATTGATGGGACTTTTATGAATTTAATTTTTACAAGACATTCAGATAATCAAATATTTTAACATATTTCTTCAAGTTACGATGACTTCAACACATCCAAATACAGCTAGAAAATATTTTTTGCAAAAAAGGAAGACCAACTTACTCGAAACCTTTCACTTCAACCCTCGACAGTTATGAACTTGCCACTTTATTCGCTCACCCGAGCAAGCAAGATGAAAGGATCCTGCCAGTTTATCCGTTGGAAAAGGTTCAATTTTTTCTGCGCTCTTAGGGTTCTTGGGATTACAGCACCACCCCCCCTGCACAACGGCAGAAATGATTGATTTCACTATCAGAATAAACCTTCTTGTCCTCGAGTTCCGACCTCGACACGCCATCAACACCGCATGTCCCATTTGTGGCCAAAAGTTTTCTTTCCATCGCGCATCCAGCGAGCTAAGTTTGATAAAGTTATGAGTTGTTCACGCGAATGCAGTTGCGTTTTGAAGGGGAAAATCTCTTCTTTATGACACTTTCTACACGAAAACAAAGAGTTAAAGTAAGCCAACATCATCTAGACAGCAAACCTTGGAGGACGATCGTAAATCGGAGTTTTCCGTCAGCCGTACGGGTTGTGTGTGTGTGATCCTCCCGAGAATCATGTGCAGAAAGAATTTATGAGCTCACAATGCGCATTTTCTTTTTCGCGGCACACAAAAAATGGAGGTTCAGACGAACACTTGTTGGGGGAAAATGTGAAGAAAACGCAACGTGTGAACTGACAAAAAGGATGTTGATAAGCGCCACCATCTCGCTCGGGCATAATGCAAAGGCTATAAACATCAGCAGCACCGTATTCAGGGTTTTCCGTTCGGTTTTTTTTTTTGTTTGATTTCATTGTGTGGCGTTTTTTTGTGGTTGTTTGGATCAGAATTTTTCGTAGGATATTTTCTCTGCATTTTCCCAACCCCACTGGTACAATGAATCCCCGGGTGAGAAATATCAATTTAACAGACCACAAGACCCAAAGGCATTTCAATGGTTTTCGCTGTACAGTGTGTGTGTGTGTGAAAATATGGCTGAATTTGGCAAAGCAACAGCAACCATGCTCCGGTGTCTGGTACATTTCACCAAAACTAACTTTTCGACTTTAGGTGGTAAAAGAACAGGAAAAATATAATCCATACCAGCAGCACTGGTACCGGTCGTAAAATGTTGAGTACGGGAAAAACTCTTTCTCATAGGTGATTGGAATTTGAAAATCAATTTTTTGTTCTCAATGTGCTTGCTTCCTTGGTGTGTGTGTACTGGCTGTGTGTACGAACCAGAGCTGAACATGTCCGGGCATGGAACGGTGTGAAAGTAACAACGTTTGAATTTAATGCACACCATGCATACAGACATTATTTTACGATCCGGTTCTTGGTAAGGAATAAATTGAAAACAGGTCGTTAAAAGTTAGTTATTGCAAATATGAATTATTCTCGTCCCAATGCACATTGGCAGCGTTAGAATTGTTGTTTGTTGTACCATAAAAAAGTGGAACAACTACTAACACATTTGTTTTCCCTTTCAAAACATAAATTCTAGTGACAAAAGGTGACGCAGAGCGCACGATAGAAAGACATGAAATAATTTAATCTGTTCAATAATCGGATTTTTCACCGATTAAGCACCTTACTCGAAAGGTTTTGTTCGAGCATAAGAAATCTCATTTCCCTTCGGATCGTAGCTTCAACACACCTCGGCGTCGCGTGGTGATAATCTTTCCTTTCCAATCACTTTTTATCAGGATCGCCCTTTTGACTCGTTCTTGCCACCAGATCCACCAGCTTCTTTATATCGCACCGTACCGATAGTATCTTGAAGAAGTTCATTCTCACCCTGAGGCCCTGTTCTCGGTAGTTTCCCATTTTATCGGCGAGTGTGAAATAAAATAAAGTACAACGACACAACCCAATCGCTTCATTTTCCGTTCATCAAACTTTAAGCTTCTTCGCCTGTTTTTTTTTTATTGAAAAGTCGTCGGAGGTTGGTTTGTATCTGTGGTTAGGGTTCTTAATACTTGCCGCTTACCACGGTCGCTAACTTTCCGTTCTGTTTGCGGCCCAAAAATGGTAATCCCTAGCAAGCTGTGCAAACTGTTTCGCTCACGAAAAAATCTCCCGCAAGTTTTCCGGAGCAAGGAAAAACGCGAGGGCTCGACCCATGCTGTGCACGGGTGCTGACCAAAACCGAGCAATATACTTATACCATTTATCGTCCTTTTTCCCGTGATTGGAAAGCTCCTTTAAACTGGCCAAAGCTTCCTGGTGATATGCAGGAGAGAAAGTTTTCTGGCGGAAATTATGAAAAAAAATCTTGGATTTTTGTGTGAGAAGTTTCGAGTAAATATAAAGAAGAAATTCCATAAAGATTCGTACGTTTCGGTGCGGGTGTTTTTGGTGCGGTTTCGTTCACGATCAAGGCATAAACTCGGTTGGATGTTAGAATGTTCGTTGGCCGCTTTGCACAGGCCTGTTGAAGCTAGCAGTGGTTACAGCAAGGCAAAAGCCCGGAGAATGTAATAATAAACTGTTTAACTTTACGAGCGATCAAGAATAAAGCAAAAACCAAGCAAAGAGAAAACTGTTTCGTGGCCTGCAGGATTTTTCTTCCTTTTTTTTTCGTGCCCAATTCTCTCATTGAAATTGAGAACCATTGCTGAGGAGAGGATGTAAGCGATGGTGCTTGTACTTTTATGCTAGCATGGTTTGGAGAGGGCAGTAAATTGTCAAACCGGAAGTTAACCTTCGCGTGGCACGAAGAGAAGGAAGGAAAACACAATTTAATTTTCGCTTCAATTGCTTCGAGCCGGCTCCATACAACAAAAAAAAGACCGAAATCGGTGCTTGTAAGTGTGTTGTTGGTACAAGCCCACCGTTACTCCACCGTACGAGCCCATTTTCTCTGCCCTGGTGAAAGTTACCGACTAAGGATGATCGAGTCAGAATGTATGTGTGTTTTTTTCCTTTTTGGTTGGGAAAGGCAGGTGTCACACCGATTGGATCCTTTTCATCTTTGTCCGTGTTCCCTGAAAGCTCAACCAGGCTCACTTTTGGAGATTTTTGCTTCATTTTTATCGTGAGTAATTTATTCGATCGCCGTATGCCGCCCTTTTTCGGTTCAATCGCTGTGTCATGCAGTTCGGGAGCGGTACTTGGTACGAGTGAATGAATTTCACTGTCGTACAGACGATTACCGACCGCGAAAGTGTCGTTCCCGGGCACCCGGAAGGGCTGTTCTGGGGGTTTTCCAATGGTTGACGAATGATCTGACATACATTTTAAATGTGCTCTCAGGAATGTAAACACAATTGTTACACCGGCATTAGTCTTTGTGATTTCTGTGAATCGTAGTATTAATAACTATAAAAGTCCAAGTTATAACGATTCTAAGATATTTAAACGATAAAATAGTTTATATTACATAGAGGTATGATGTAAGGTTTTAGCACTTTTATTCTGAAAAGTTATGCAAGTTTTCGACAAGTTGTAATTTGTAATCTCCAGTCTTCAAAGACCTTGATGAGAAGGCTCCAAGAGTGTTCGTAAAAATGTTTGCTCTATACTTGTTACATGAAAACACGGGGCAATGGAGAAAAGACTGACATCGCTTCATAGAGATTTTTAGACAGTTTGGCAGTACTGTCAAACTTCTAAAGAATATTTCAAGAAGTTTAATAATTTCTATAATAGAAGTTTTTGCGAAACAAAAGCATTTAGGATCTACAAAACAACACCTAATCTTATAATAATTATGTTAAGGCTTGTATCATCATATTCTTCTTTAATTTGGCCCTGTGGCATGACTTAATAGACTGATAGATACCACGTATCCAGACAATCAATGTTTGCTTGTCCATCTGATATGTTCTGTGCATGATTCTCAGATATTTAGTCCTTCAAAGTTTTCCAACACTCTTAATATACTTTAAACGAGGAACATATTCAAAAACGTTACATTTTACTACTGCAAAGGTCGTTCCTCTGTAAACGGTAATTACGATTCTTTTACATCAACTCACAGTTAGCTAACATGCTCATTTTCCACCCCTAACGGTGAAACTATCCCAACTGCACTGGCAAAAGCATCATGTAACATTCGAATGCACCGACACTATCGACGTCAACCTAATCACACCCAACCGTCCAGCCCAATCACTGCCTTTTTGCCGAGATTTTCAGCACCCCACCTTTCCAAATGGCTTCATAGGCTTAGTTCTCGGAACTCCAACTCTCCTCTCGCAGCGTGCAATGGTCCGATTTTTTGTACGCTCCAAAATCGAAGCAACGTGCAGCAGTAACCCATGGCTCGGATTTTTGCAGCTGAGAACTGCTTACGAGCCATGGAAGTTTGTGAGGGGAAAAAATTAGGTTGCACCAGTCGGGTTGGGAGAGAAAAAAAATCCAAACACGGCGTCTGTCAGGCACGTGACCTGCGGTCGAGGACCCGGGCACCAGGTGACCAGGGTTTAGAAGTTTGTAGTGCAGGAAGATCGAAAACTAGCACCATTCCTCCAATTTGAACAGATGCGTTACAACCAGACGCGTCTCAAGACAGAAGGTGAAGATGTTTGTAATTCGTAATGAAACGTTGATGAAGAAATTGAGCCCGACAAAGCATACAAAACTGAAAACTAAAGAGAGAGAGAAACGAAAAAAAAACAACACGAGCGAAGTAAAACACATCTACATAATTGGCGTAACCATTTCGACCAGTGTTTGCCCTATCTCCCCAGGTTCAGGCCCGATTGTTGCCGCATTACGTTGGCTCACGTGAAACCAACAATACCGACGTAACGACCGTGCACCGAGGTCCCTTTCCCCTACATATATATTTTGCGGGAGCGCCATGGGTCTGTTCGCCACCCACACAACGAACTCTACTCGGGCTCGGTTGCAACTCGGATTGCGAAAAACAGCAGCATGGTGGCTAGTGGTGGCTTGGAGTGCAAATAGTAGTAACAGAAAAAAACCCAACTTAAAACTTATATATTTTTAAAAGGAAATAAACTGTGCGCATAACGATGGCTGTTCGGACCGTCCCTTTTGCGATGGTTTGCGTATGACAAAAGGCAACAAGGTTCACAGGGTTTGGGTTGTGTGGAATGGTTTCTTTGCATTGAATTTGCGTGTGCTTTTACCAGCGACTTTTTTGTCGTGGTTTTTGTTTTGTCTTCACTTTACAGAGCACGTGGACTTGGAATGGAGGTTTTTGTTTTATTGTTGCTCTTGGGAGTGTTGGGTGTGTAATAAGTTTCTTTTTTTTTCATTTAAAAATACAATCTAAAGTGTAGCACGTTCAGGTGACAAGAATGACACCGGTAATGAGGTGTTGAAATAGAGAAAAATTTGCCATAATTTTCTTGTTCTTTGCCATTGTAACTCTGAGCCTGATAGTTAGTTCAATGTGCTATAATCTAGAAGTACAAAAATTAATTTACAATTTTGTTTTCTATGCTTTAATCAACTTGTCGCTAAACCCTGCGTAAGAAATAAGTCTCACATAATTGTAAAAAATTGTAAACTTTAAAATCTTAAAATGTTAAATCAATTTAAATAAATCATAAATGAAACTGTGATCAACAATTTACCATAAATTATGGCATATTATAACCTCAGTTTTCAACGGACATATTATCCTTGAAAGTTTGAATTCTGTTACTGTTTCTCTTACTAACAACGGTTCCTGTGAGACCATGTTCGTAGTTTTGGATGCTATAATTCTTAAGTTATCGCATACTTAATAATTACTTCACACTTGTTTGGTATTAAAATTGTTAGAATTGCTAAGTATAATTGCGGATGAGTAAAATTTAGATTTAAATATAAAAAATAGTTTATTTATAGCTTTAAAGGCTTGTTCCAGAACTCTCGCTTCACCTTAACTTTGCTGGTTTCCAACACCGAAAACAACAATCTCTACCCAAGCAAATGTGCTCGTACCCACACGTGTTTGGCAAGAATGAACGACGACGAAAAGCATGATTCATCACCCTGGCACAGTTGCAACAGTTTTCGCAATTCGCTTTTCGCTTTTTTTCTCGCTTTCTTCTACTGTGTTTCTACAATTCATAACGGTAACCACCCTGCTGCATCTGCACTGGATCGTTACATTACAAATCACCTCACAGCCAAGCATCAAACCCAAAAGCGAACCAGACGCAACAATCGAGCCGTAAAGCACGATAAAGAAGTTTTGCATACGCAACGCATTTGCAGGGTTGCAGCGTCGACTTGCCGTTGATCGTGCGGCTTGCTTTTAGCTGCAGCAAAAGACCACTTTTTACTGTTTTGTTTCGACCATCCACAACCACGCAACGACTGGAGCAAGAGTCTGGGGGCACCGAGAATGATAGAAGCACGGTGGATGGAAAGGTTATGTCGCCGGGTCGGTACGATGGTAGATAAATCGTTACGGCAAACGCGTCTACATTGTTTGCTGCGCTCGCTGTTGTGTACAGATGCGAAAAACTGTTTGCCAGTTACGTCGTGGGTGGCGTGGAACCGCTTTTTCCTTGCCCAACCTGAAACACTGCCAAACGTGAGCCTGGAAACTGATACCGAAGCGATGAAAATTTTGACGCTCGACGAAAAATCAAGTTCAGCGATGTTACGAAGCGAGAGTTTTTCGAGTAAACAGGCACCTTTACGCGTATTTCTTTGTGTGCAAGCGATGGAGAGCGAGAGATAAAGTGTTGTCACTCAAACTTTTCGGAGGAATATTCGAAGGACAAAAACTTCAAGGAACATTGTACAGGTGTTTTGACAAACTTTTGTCGACTTGAAATAAAACTTGCTACTAGCAGGTGTAGTCCCAAGAATTTTGGAGCCTGAAGAACTCAAAATATGGAGTAATTTTCCATGCTCGCTGATTCTATGAAGTTGAGCAGAGATATCAACTCTGAAAATCTTTTCTCTATCTACTTCTCTCTGATCTAACCTCCAATCCGCTTACTGATGTTGCTGGACCATTCCCGCTCTGCCTACAGTAATGCTCCATTCCTTTCCATTGTCGGTTAACCTTAATTTCTTGTCCTGGTCCTGGAGTGGCCACATCGAAAGGTAACACCGATGACGTAAGGTGGCGTGCAATCGATGCGATTATAAAATTGGCTCCCAATAAATGCAGCTTCGTCCAGGTCAGCCGAAACCTGCCACGGCTAACCGGTGAGGTGAGAGCTATGGCTCACAAGATTTATCTAGAACTGAGCTGTCACCCACCACACAACGACCACGCGATTGCAACACCAATTGGACCGTCACAAACTTGACGCAACGGTACCCGAACTGCGACCGGCTGGAAAAGTTGGAAAAGCAGAGCGAAGGTGGGATAAAATTCGCCACAAAGGTTAGGTGCGTTATGTTGTCCGTGGTTGTCACTAGGCTGCCCACAAGTAGTACGCAACCAACACATTTATCACCGGTAAGGTCCAGCTCGAAGTATTTGCGGTAACCCGATTTAATCATCTCCACGTACGCGGCGCAGTGTGATGTTGTTACGGATCTACGTTTATGCTGCTTACCACGGCCATGATTGTAACGCCACCAAAACAATAGGTCGAAGGTGAAGTGTGTGCGAGTGTGTCTGCGCTTGTGTGTGTGTGTGTGTTGGAGGGAGGCTTTTCCAACCGTAACGAAACGAAGTACAGCCAAACTCGCCACAAAACGAGACCGACTTCGTAACGCGCATTGCAATCGCGTGAGCCTCCGGGTTTTGTGCGATGATCTACATAATAACGCGTGATCGTGCCCCGATCGGTCACTTCTCGCCCGCGTCTGATGCTGAGACTGGGACCACCCGGAGGAAAGGCAAGAGGGGATGATGCTCTTGTGGGACGCAACGCTGAACTGCATCTGCTGTATCGGTAGTAGGGGTTTCGGTTGCCGTTCTCTGCTCTCAGCCGGCACTCGACTGCGCCCGAAATGAGCTCAAGGTTAGCAGACGTTACCCAACGCTCCTTGGCGAGCCGGTACGCTTTGCTCTGAACGCGTCGGCTCGTCACGATCATTACCTCACCCACGGATCACAGGCCCACCGATCGCGCTGGCCGATCTGGTGCCCTGCGAGCGAATGGGACCCGGCTGCAATCATTATACAACCGTGGTGAGTGAGCAAGTGAGAGCAGGCGAACGACAGACCCACTATTAAACAAATCGCACCAAAAAGGCGAACCGAATGCGAGCAGCACAGTCCGCATCGGAGGAGGTCACTACCGTCCACTAGTGAGGTTCGCTCGCTCTCTCTCTTTCTTTCTCTTTGTATTGCTCCCTCACCGGGAAATAGTATCCACGAACGGTCGACAGACAACGTGCGCGCTCTGTCATTACGCGAAGTCACACACGTTATGACGACAAACAAGGGCGCGTAACACACTCGCGATTCCACTTCACGCAATATTTCGGCCACCGTACACAATCACCATCGCACACAATGACGACTAAATCTTTCCTTCGCTAATGTGTGTTCTACTTTGTGCATTTGCACACAAAGATTTGCCTCATCAGTGTTTCAAGAGGCACGTGCTATAATGAGTAATAATATATTCGTTAAGATGCTATAATGAATCAATCATGTGTTTCTTTAGGAATTTGAATTTTTTTCTCCTCCAAGATCTCCATTTTTCTAAACAAGTCCAAGCAAGCATTTTAAAGTATCTGACATTCTTTGAAAGAACATGGAAACGATCTTCTTGAAACTTGATATCTGTTGGAGTCTTTAACTGAGTATGTTCACGTGCTTCAATTTATTTCCAAAATTATTCAATTAAGTTTAAACACATTCACCACAACAAATCTTGTCGTTTTTTGCATCAACTTAACACATTAAACCGATTATTTGCGAATCCAATAACGCCATGTTTAAATTCCATCACCCTAAGTACTGGGTAATTGTCAATCTGATGTTACCTCACACCACCTTTTTTTTCGGTCCACTATCATATGTAATGCACTTGCTTAACATTGCTTCAACAACAAAAAAGAAACCTTCACTCACTCACTTACCCGATGAACCCCGGTTGCATACAGCGCGGCCGGCCTGCAGCCGACACTTGACGTAATTTCGTACGCGTCGCGGGCGATGCTGTGCGTCCCAATATCCCGATGGTTCGCCGTCAATGATTGTTGTCTCATCGGAGACACTACCGACACACACACACACACATGCGTACCAGCGTGTCCACAGCACACACGTAATGGTGCGAAACCGAAAAATTCATTGGCGCGCGTGACGGTGTGCGAAGGAATAAGTTATATTGCTCCGAAACAGATGGACGACTTTCGAGGGTCTTTCGCCCGGCTGCCAAAACGGGTAACCCGAAAAAGGGGTCAGTCGGGCCTGGCCACGCTAGTGCCAAGCAGTGGCAGGCGACATAACCGCAACCGGTGTTGGTGACGCTGTCACCACCACCGACGACCAACTGCCGCAAACCGCAACCACCATTCCTCCAGAGCTCCAGGGTTCACCAGGGTGCTGCTCGTATGCACACTTGTGGGGGAATTGCAAAAGCTCATGCTCTCAATCTGGCCGAGGTTCTTTCGAAAGATTTTACGAAATCGCAGACCGTGTTGGAAGGCTTGCAGTTGCATAAGAAGTATCCTTCGATTTTGTAATGTGATAGAGGGTGGTGGTCATTGGAAAAATTCACTAGATAAAGTCTACGGTGGACATATCTTGTTGTGTACCAATATTGTTTCGAGAATTGATCAATTCTCCAAGAATCTTCGAAATTATACCTCCATATCAGAGAAGATAGAAATTACAATACTCCAACTATTGCTAACCTTCTCTGTACTAAAGGAAAAGTCATCGAAATCGGTTGATTGGTGCATTTGATAGAGTTGTCTGGCCGTGGAACCGGTTGTACTGCAAGCGCTTTACAGCTCACACCCACCCGGCCCAGATCGATCGACCAGTGTTGTAAGCGACGTTCTGTGCAACTATTGCGACATTCGCCGAGACACAGCCCTTCGAAAATGTGTTCCCCCCATTATTTCGCGAAGGAGTGTTCTCACTGTTTGCCTTCACCGGATCAGAGCCCTCGCAATGCAGAGCCAAACGAGAATACCGACAGCACGAGCGATTGGTCCACAACTCTTCTGGAGTCGTTGAAAAAAAAAGCGAATGTAAGCCAAACGAATGTTGGCGCCGAAAAGTAGGTGAGCTCAAACAGGTTCGTTTGGCAATCGGTATGCCACATGTAACCCTGGTACTGCAGCAGTCGGCAGTAATGATCGATTGATTGCAATTCGGCTAACTTTAGAAGTTGGACTTGTTGAGTGAAGCGAAAATTGATTTGAAGTTAAAATATCGTAGAAATTGCACAATTAAGCCTCTTCAACACTCTCACCAGCATTAGCCGTACTACATGGTCCCAACTCATTATGAAACTGCACTATGCAAATGTCAAACTGCGTGTCGTAAGACAAATAATCAACCTGCTTCATCGCGATTCCGGAGGGTCAAAGTGAGATAAAATTGGCTTAGTGAGATCACTCCCTCGTTCGAATCGATCATTACCACAGCGTCGAGTAAAAGGTGCCCTTTTTCGTTCGCCACCAACCGCGGTGTGGTCACCAAGGCACCGTTTCGTTCAACTGCTTGCTGCTGTCTATCGTACGACCCCCGGTTAAGCAATTGAACCTTCGGTTACCTCTTTCCAGGCTTTTTTTTTTCTTTTCAGGTCTCTTTATTTAGCGATGAGCTCATCCCTGAGCATAATTGCAAGCCCGGTGAGCTCGGTTTGGAGCTCTTATTTCTCCAATTATCATGTCCATTCGCGAGGTGACTGATATTGTCCTGCCGACATCGAACCGACGGGAACTTGCTATCCACTCTCTCGCT